>JAJOZX010006179.1:0-271386 GCA_023014485.1 Bathynomus jamesi
TGGCCCCAAAAAGTAAAAGAAAAAACATTACCGTAAACCGCGCTTTATTATTATACTTATAATTTTTATTATTTTCACAGGATAAAGAAAGAGATAATTATTTTAAATATAAACGGTTTCTTACCCCGCAAGGGCGATGGTTTGAGCTCCCACTCCCAACGTACGTTCACACTGCAGCATACACCGAAGTAGATCCGCGTCATTGCTTTAAAATAAAAATGTAATAAATATCTTACTCGTAATTTTGCAGCTCTTAAACTATAATATACATACGCACACACACACCACACACCAACACACACACACACATATATATATATATATATATATATATATATATAATATAATTACATACAATGTGACGTACACGCTAATGAAATTATGTATTGATAATTGTGCCACAACCAAGTTATAAATGTATCTCTATACCTTTTTAATACGGACTAAAACCTTAGCCATAGCTTTATTAATTAATAAAATGTTGAAAACACCCGCTTATTCAGCAAACCACACACACACACACACACACACACACAGAAAAAAACTTACATCGTATCTTCAGCCATCTCACATTCCATGTTTCGGGGAGCATCTTCGTAATAAAACAACTGGATCGTTATGATTATTTTATTATTATTATTATTATTTATTATGTTCACAGGATAAAGAGAGATAATTATTTTAAAATAAAAACTCTTTCTTACCCGACAAGGCCGGTGGTTAGGGTTTCCAACGTAAGTTCATACTGTAACATGCAACGAAGCAAAATCTCGTTAGGCCTTTAAAATAGAAAAATAAAAAACTAATTCGCCATTCATTTCAAAAGAGGTTTTTTGTAAGAGGAAGTTATGTGAGTTGTTGAGGCCACCTTTAAACAATAGACTGCTTTCGATTTACATATTTCTTTTCATGATGTGATCGGCCGCCGCTCCAGTCGGGATGATGTCAGACTCGGGTTGCTGGTCTTGCAACGGCATTTCCTGTAGAGACTGGCTCAAAAATACACTGCCTTGTCCACGCATCCCATCAAATGAAAGCACGCATTAGCTTTGTAAAAATGATGTATACATACGGAATGAGGAATATATAGCGGAAATATATAGATAAAATAACTGTTCACAATGTATCACAGCAGAGGTTACCGGCGGCGAAGCATATTCGGATAAACACTTGTGTATGGATGAGTCGGCCATTTCAGGTAAAATAATACAGTATGTTAAAATTGTGTATAATCACAAAACCATATAATCACGAAAACTTCACAAAAAACACACTTTTACATAAATGCTGGTACAGGACAATTAAATTCTATATATTTCACTCAGAGCACTAGTTGTGTATATTTAGAACACAATATATATATAACGTACAATTTGATATTGGGGTATTCGTCAGACTACATTCTTGTTTATAAATTTATATGCAACAAATGAAATGTTTCGCCAACAGTAAATGATTCGTGTATGTCACTGCTACAGCTTTTATATGACAGGGAGAAGGCCCCCCACTAAAATGGGGCATGCTGGAGAAAAGACTTCCCCTCCCCCGCACTTTCAGAAAGCGAAACATTCATTGGCTTAACGAGTTTTAGTGGGCAGGCTTTATTTTTTTACTAAGCCGTGAGAGAGAGAGAGAGAGAGAGTTTATAATTTAATAGATATACTATTTAGCTAAGCCTATATATATCAACTATTTTCCAAACAAAATTATATTATATATATATATATATATATATATATATATCACAAAAACCATATAATCACGAAAACTTCACAAAAAACACACTTTTACCTAAATGCTGGTACAGGACAATTACATTCTATATATTTCACTCAGAGCACTAGTTGTGTATATTTAGAACACAATATATATATATAACGTACAATTTGATATTGGGGTATTCGTCAGACTACATTCTTGTTTATAAATTTATATGCAACAAATGAAATGTTTCGCCAACAGTAAATGATTCGTGTATGTCACTGCTACAGCTTTTATATGACAGGGAGAAGGCCCCCCACTAAAATGGGGCATGCTGGAGAAAAGACTTCCCCTCCCCCGCACTTTCAGAAAGCGAAACATTCATTGGCTTAACGAGTTTTAGTGGGCAGGCTTTATTTTTTTACTAAGCCGTGAGAGAGAGAGAGAGAGAGAGTTTATAATTTAATAGATATACTATATAGCTAAGCCTATATATATCAACTATTTTCCAAACAAAAGTTTAATTATGATTATATATATATATATAATATATATATATATATATATATATATATATATATATATATATATGTATATTTATATCATCATGCACACTTTAGATATTATTAATATGCGCTGATATATTAATATTTTATAGTACTTAGTAATAGTAGTAGAGTAATAGTGTATTGTACTTAAATAACAGTAGTATTCCTTGTTAAAGGAAATGGCGGCGTTGCAGTTATCGTTTGAGCAACGTAAGTGGATTCTGAAGCACTACTGGAAGACGGAGAATGTGGCTGAGGTACAGAGACATTGGGGAAATGAGTTTGGAACATTACCACCATCACGGGTAACAATTACAAGATTACGTGATAAGTTTGAGACTGACGGAACAGTGCAAAACGTCAACAAAGGCCGATCTGGAAGACGTCGCACTTCAACTGACAATGAAAGTGTTGAGACCGTGTTACAGGCCTTCACAAACTCTCCAAATAAGTCTACAAGGCAATGTTCTCGTGAGACTGGTGTTTCTAAATCCAGCGTTCATCGCATTTTGCGACGTGAAAAGTGGAAACCGTACATACCTAGACTGCTCCATGCAATGAATGAGGACGATCCAAATCGTCGAAAAGAATTTTGTGAGTGGTTTTTGCACATTTGTGATGAAAAACAATCTTTTCCTGATTTCATTGTTTGGTCCGATGAAGCCACTTTTAAACTTAATGGTATTATCAATCGACACAACTGTGTGTACTGGGCCACCGAAAATCCAAACGTAACAGAAGAACGAGCACTTAATCAACCAGGAGTGTCAGTGTGGTGTGGTCTGTCTTTCAGAGGACTGATAGGGCCATTTTTCTTTGAGGACACTGTCACAGGTGCTGCTTACTTATCAATGCTGCAAGACAACATTGTACCTTCAATCAGAGCTCTTTTTCCGGAAGAATGTTACTTTCAACAGGATGGAGCGCCACCACATTACCACAATGACGTTAGAAATTTTCTCAATGTTTGTTTCCCTAGAAGATAGATAGGACGTAGGGGATGTACGGAGTATCCACCACAATCTCCTGACTTAACACCCTTAGACTTTTACTTGTGGAGCACTCTGAAGAACACTGTATGCTGAAAAACCAAGGCCACTACAGGCCTTGAGACACGAAATTGAAATAGCCTGTGCCAACATTCCACTCCGAACAATCCGAACAGTATGCCGATCTGTTGCGCGCCGTTGTCAAGAATGTATTGATGCTAGTGGCGGACATTTTGAACATTTAAAACATTAAAGTAAGCAGCACAACCATGAAGGTATTGACGCTGCTGGCTGATATTTCGAACAGTTAAGCATTATAGAAGCCTATTTGCTATCTATTTACTATCCGCCTATTTTGCTTATTGATATATACTGTATGTTAATATGATGTGTAAAATTTTTTTGGGACACTCTGTATATATATATATATATTCATCATATATATATATATATATAATATATATATATATATATAATATAATATATATATATATATATATATTGTAAAACGAAATTATTTCCACTACTATTTGTAGATGTGCGATAAAACCTTAAAGCCAATATTACCTAAAAAATGTGATGGATACAATAAACGAAATTATGTATTAATTTATAAATACACTTAAAATGTTACCCATAATTTTATTATTTAATAAAATATTGAAAATATTTGGTTTATTCTTACCCTGACCCACACACACACGTACATGAAAAAAGAACAAAACTTACATCGTTTCTCCAACTATCTCGCATTCGTTGCTTCGGGAAACATCCTCGTATAATGCAATCGGATGGCCCCAAAAAGTAAAAGAAAAAACATTACCGTAAACCGCGCTTTATTATTATACTTATAATTTTTATTATTTTCACAGGATAAAGAAAGAGATAATTATTTTAAAATATAAACGGTTTCTTACCCCGCAAGGGCGATGGTTTGAGCTCCCACTCCCAACGTACGTTCACACTGCAGCATACACCGAAGTAGATCCGCGTCATTGCTTTAAAATAAAAATGTAATAAATATCTTACTCGTAATTTTGCAGCTCTTAAAACTATATATATACACACACACACACACACACACACACACACACACACACATACACATATATATATATATATATATTATAAATTACATACAAATGTGACGTACACGGTAAATGAAATCATGTATTGATAATTGTGCCACAACCAAGTTATAAATGTATCATATATACCTTTTTAAATACGGACTAAAACCTTAGCCATAGCTTTATTAATTAATAAAATGTTGAAAACACCCGGCTTATTCAGCAAACACACACACACACACACACACACACACACACACAAAAAAAACTTACATCGTATCTTCAGCCATCTCACATTCCATGTTTCGGGGAGCATCTTCGTATAAAACAACTGGATCGTTATGATTATTATTATTATTATTATTATTATGTTCACAGGATAAAGAGAGATAATTATTTTAAAATAAAAACTCTTTCTTACCCGACAAGGCCGGTGGTTAGGGTTTCCAACGTAAGTTCATACTGTAACATGCAACGAAGCAAAATCTCGTTAGGCCTTTAAAATAGAAAAATAAAAACTAATTCGCCATTCATTTCAAAAGAGGTTTTTTGTAAGAGGAAAGTTATGTGAGTTGTTGAGGCACACCTTTAAACAATAGACTGCTTTCGATTTACATATTTCTTTCATGATGTGATCGGCGCCGCACCAGTCGGGATGAGTGTCAGACTCGGGTTGCTGGTCTTGCAACGGCATTTCCTGTAGAGACTGGCTCAAAAATACACTGCCATTGTCCACGCATCCCATCAAATGAAAGCACGCATTAGCTTTGTAAAAAATGATGTATACGTACGGAATGAGGAATATATATAGCGGAAATATATAGATAAAATAACTGTTCACAATGTATCACAGCAGAGGTATACCGGCGGCGAAGCATATTCGGATAAACACTTGTGTATGGATGAGTCGGCCATTTCAGGTAAAATAATAATACAGTATGTTAAAATTGTGTATAATCACAAAAACCATATAATCACGAAAACTTCACAAAAAACACACTTTTACATAAATGCTGGTACAGGACAATTAAATTCTATATATTTCACTCAGAGCACTAGTTGTGTATATTTAGAACACAATATATATATATAACGTACAATTTGATATTGGGGTATTCGTCAGACTACATTCTTGTTTATAAATTTATATGCAACAAATGAAATGTTTCGCCAACAGTAAATGATTCGTGTATGTCACTGCTACAGCTTTTATATGACAGGGAGAAGGCCCCCCACTAAAATGGGGCATGCTGGAGAAAAGACTTCCCCTCCCCCGCACTTTCAGAAAGCGAAACATTCATTGGCTTAACGAGTTTTAGTGGGCAGGCTTTATTTTTTTACTAAGCCGTGAGAGAGAGAGAGAGAGAGAGAGTTTATAATTTAATAGATATACTATTTAGCTAAGCCTATATATATCAACTATTTTCCAAACAAAAGTTTAATTATGATTATATATATATATATATAATATATATATATATATATATCAAAAACCATATAATCACGAAAACTTCACAAAAAACACACTTTTACCTAAATGCTGGTACAGGACAATTAATTCTATATATTTCACTCAGAGCACTAGTTGTGTATATTTAGAACACAATATATATATATAACGTACAATTTGATATTGGGGTATTCGTCAGACTACATTCTTGTTTATAAATTTATATGCAACAAATGAAATGTTTCGCCAACAGTAAATGATTCGTGTATGTCACTGCTACAGCTTTTATATGACAGGGAGAAGGCCCCCCACTAAAATGGGGCATGCTGGAGAAAAGACTTCCCCTCCCCCGCACTTTCAGAAAGCGAAACATTCATTGGCTTAACGAGTTTTAGTGGGCAGGCTTTATTTTTTTACTAAGCCGTGAGAGAGAGAGAGAGAGAGAGTTTATAATTTAATAGATATACTATATAGCTAAGCCTATATATATCAACTATTTTCCAAACAAAAGTTTAATTATGATTATATTATATATATAATATATATATATATATATATATATATATAATATATATATATGTATATTTATATCAACATGCACACTTTAGATATTATTAATATGCGCTGATATATTAATATTTTATAGTACTTAGTAATAGTAGTAGAGTAATAGTGTATTGTACTTAAATAACAGTAGTATTCCTTGTTAAAGGAAATGGCGGCGTTGCAGTTATCGTTTGAGCAACGTAAGTGGATTCTGAAGCACTACTGGAAGACGGAGAATGTGGCTGAGGTACAGAGACATTGGGGAAATGAGTTTGGAACATTACCACCATCACGGGTAACAATTACAAGATTACGTGATAAGTTTGAGACTGACGGAACAGTGCAAAACGTCAACAAAGGCCGATCTGGAAGACGTCGCACTTCAACTGACAATGAAAGTGTTGAGACCGTGTTACAGGCCTTCACAAACTCTCCAAATAAGTCTACAAGGCAATGTTCTCGTGAGACTGGTGTTTCTAAATCCAGCGTTCATCGCATTTTGCGACGTGAAAAGTGGAAACCGTACATACCTAGACTGCTCCATGCAATGAATGAGGACGATCCAAATCGTCGAAAAGAATTTTGTGAGTGGTTTTTGCACATTTGTGATGAAAAACAATCTTTTCCTGATTTCATTGTTTGGTCCGATGAAGCCACTTTTAAACTTAATGGTATTATCAATCGACACAACTGTGTGTACTGGGCCACCGAAAATCCAAACGTAACAGAAGAACGAGCACTTAATCAACCAGGAGTGTCAGTGTGGTGTGGTCTGTCTTTCAGAGGACTGATAGGGCCATTTTTCTTTGAGGACACTGTCACAGGTGCTGCTTACTTATCAATGCTGCAAGACAACATTGTACCTTCAATCAGAGCTCTTTTTCCGGAAGAATGTTACTTTCAACAGGATGGAGCGCCACCACATTACCACAATGACGTTAGAAATTTTCTCAATGTTTGTTTCCCTAGAAGATAGATAGGACGTAGGGATGTACGGAGTATCCACCACAATCTCCTGACTTAACACCCTTAGACTTTTACTTGTGGAGCACTCTGAAGAACACTGTATGCTGAAAAACCAAGGCCACTACAGGCCTTGAGACACGAAATTGAAATAGCCTGTGCCAACATTCCACTCCGAACAATCCGAACAGTATGCCGATCTGTTGCGCGCCGTTGTCAAGAATGTATTGATGCTAGTGGCGGACATTTTGAACATTTAAAACATTAAAGTAAGCAGCACAACCATGAAGGTATTGACGCTGCTGGCTGATATTTCGAACAGTTAAGCATTATAGAAGCCTATTTGCTATCTATTTACTATCCGCCTATTTTGCTTATTGATATATACTGTATGTTAATATGATGTGTAAAATTTTTTTTGGGACACTCTGTATATATATATATATATATATATATATTCATCATATATATATATATATATATATATATATATAATATATATATAATATATATATATATATAAAATGTGTAAAACGAAATTATTTCCACTACTATTTGTAGATGTGCGATAAAACCTTAAAGCAAATATTACCTAAAAAATGTGATGGATACAATAAACGAAATTATGTATTAATTTATAAATACACTTAAAATGTTACCCATAATTTTATTATTTAATAAAATATTGAAAATATTTGGTTTATTCTTACCCTGACCCACACACACACACGTACATGAAAAAAGAACAAAACTTACATCGTTTCTCCAACTATCTCGCATTCGTTGCTTCGGGAAACATCCTCGTATAATGCAATCGGATGGCCCCAAAAAGTAAAAGAAAAACATTACCGTAAACCGCGCTTTATTATTATACTTATAATTTTTATTATTTTCACAGGATAAAGAGAGATATTTATTTTAAAATATAAACGGTTTCTTACCCCGCAAGGGCGATGGTTTGAGCTCCCACTCCCAACGTACGTTCACACTGCAGCATACACCGAAGTAGATCCGCGTCATTGCTTTAAAATAAAAATGTAATAAATATCTTACTCGTAATTTTGCAGCTCTTAAAACTATATATATACATACACACACACACACACACACACACACATATATATATATATATATATATATATATATATATATATAAATTACATACAAATGTGACGTACACGCTAAATGAAATTATGTATTGATAATTGTGCCACAACCAAGTTATAAATGTATCATATATACCTTTTTAAATACGGACTAAAACCTTAGCCATAGCTTTATTAATTAATAAAATGTTGAAAACACCAGGCTTATTCAGCAAACACACACACACACACACACACACACACACACACAAGAAAAAAACTTACATCGTATCTTCAGCCATCTCACATTCCATATTTCGGGGAGCATCTTCGTATAAAACAACTGGATCGTTATGATTATTATTATTATTATTATTATTATGTTCACAGGATAAAGAGAGATAATTATTTTAAAATAAAATCTCTTTCTTACCCGACAAGGCCGGTGGTTAGGGTTTCCAACGTAAGTTCATACTGTAATATGCAACGAAGCAAAATCTCGTTAGGCCTTTAAAATAGAAAAATAAAAACTAATTCGCCATTCATTTCAAAAGAGGTTTTATGTAAGAGGAAAGTTATGTGAGTTGCTGAGGCACACCTTTAAACAATAGACTGCTTTCGATTTACATATTTCTTTCATGATGTAATCAGCGCCGCTCGAGTCGGGATGAGTGTCAGACTCGGGTTGCTGGTCTTGTAACGGCATTTCCTGTAGAGACTGGCTAAAAAATACACTGCCATTGTCCACGCATCCCATCAAATGAACGCACGCATTAGCTTTGTAAAAAATGATGTATACGTACGGAATGAGGAATATATATAGCGGAAATATATAGATAAAATAACTGTTCACAATGTATCACAGCAGAGGTATACCGGCGGCGAAGCATATTCGGATAAACACTTGTGTATGGATGAGTCGGCCATTTCAGGTAAAATAATAATACAGTATGTTAAAATTGTGTATAATCACAAAAACCATATAATCACGAAAACTTCACAAAAAACACACTTTTACATAAATGCTGGTACAGGACAATTAAATTCTATATATTTCACTCAGAGCACTAGTTGTGTATATTTAGAACACAATATATATATATAACGTACAATTTGATATTGGGGTATTCGTCAGACTACATTCTTGTTTATAAATTTATATGCAACAAATGAAATGTTTCGCCAACAGTAAATGATTCGTGTATGTCACTGCTACAGCTTTTATATGACAGGGAGAAGGCCCCCCCTAAAATGGGGCATGCTGGAGAAAAGACTTCCCCTCCCCCGCACTTTCAGAAAGCGAAACATTCATTGGCTTAACGAGTTTTAGGGGCAGGCTTTATTTTTTTACTAAGCCGTGAGAGAGAGAGAGAGAGAGTTTATAATTTAGATATACTATTAGCTAAGCCTATTATATCAACTATTTTCCAAACAAAAGTTTAATTATGATTTTATATATATATATATATATATTATATATATATATATATATATATATATATATGGGATGAATTCCACAATTAAACACGTGAAATGAATGAATGATGCAATCCACAAGGAAAAAGAAAAATGATTTGAAGGCCTTTCGTGTACTCAAAAGTACACCTCGTCAGGGAATGAAGGGAGAAGGCGAGATGGCAAAAATATATACATATGTACAACGAGACGGAAAAATAAAACGATTAGCACCTGATTAACAAGAGTTAATTAGAGACAAAAGGTATTTTAACAGGATATTGTCAATTTCATACATTCCCGCACTGTTATTGAAATTATTTTTAAAATGCATAAATGTACATTCTATAATATTCCTTTCAGTTATATCCGGTTTTAACGAGCGCTTTAGAATTATCCCACTTGATATAATGATTACATCCATACATATGGATAAACAATGCATTAGAATTATTTGCTGTTCTACACGCATATTTATCATATTTATGCTGTTTTACCCTAATATCTAACGTTTCCCGTTTGGCCTATATATTTACTGAGTTACATTGTGTGCATCCGATCGAATACATACAATTAGGATCGCCAGTCCGGAATACATGGATGCCGAATTAGAAAAAATCAACAGTATTGGAAGTGATTTGTGTTACTCACCTGCTTTTTTGGAATCTTGTCTTAATAAGGCAAAACAAACTTTCTATCGTGTGAATAATAACCCTCGCACTTTGTCGAAGGATATTTTAGTACTTCCACTTTTCTCAGGCTTTTTAAGCATTGCTAATGTACTTAAACTTTTGAACATTAATGTCGTATTTTCATATGACAATACTGTGAAAAATATCATTGTAAAGAAGTCCTACCAATAATTCAGGCATAATCTCTAAAATTGGTTGTAAACAATTGATTCTTTTTACATTAGACAGACGGGAAAGGATTTGCACACGCGTGTAAAACAGCATCAATATTCCGTTAGAATGGGACAGTCGTCCAATGCCCTTTTCATCCATTTGTCAGAGTTATCCCACTGTATTGATTGGAATAATGCTTCAATTTTTGCTTCACTCAAGCAACATTTTTAATAGAAATATTTTTGAGTCTGCCATTATTCAACTTACAAACGATTTCAACATTAGCCAGGGCCTTTTTTCGCTTCATCCTATTGTTCTGAATTCGTTCAAAACAGATTTAGACAAGAAGGGCAAAGTGCTAAAACTATTTTAGCTCTACCTTATAAATTTATATGCTCCTCCTACAATTCTTATTTTTCATTTTCTTTGTGACCTGAGGATGTCATTAGACTAAAGTGCTCGAGCACCATTCCGTGTTTCGTTTTTCCTTCGTGATTATTTTCATCATAAATATTATTCACGTGTTACTTTCGTGAAATAATTTTCATATAGCTATATATACGAGGGGTGTTCAGAAAATAAGTTTACACAGCGTATAATTTCGTAACTGAGGGACCTCCATTGATTATGTTTGTATCAGGTGAATCCGTTAATTATTGTTGGCAACAGTGCACGTCGATTCGGCTGACATCTATCGTACATTAGTTATATGAGTCAGTTAAACATGGCGGCTCGCCTGGAACAATGCCCTGCCTTACGGAGAAGTCCAGGACGTTTACGTTTAATGGCCGCTCGTAAACGTTCCAATGTTGAACAATATGCAGCTGCATTGATTGTTGTCCTTTTTGCATGAAGTCTGTGAGCAAAATGCCTTTGTGGTTCCAAAACACGGTAACCATCACTTTGCCAGTGGACCTCACAATCTTGAACTTCTTTGGTCGCGAGAACCCAGGGTGTTTCCATTCCATGCTGGCACGTTTTGTTTCCAGAGTACGGTGATGAATCCATGTCTCTTCTCCTGTGACAATGCGCTCAAGAAATTCTTGATCACTGACAGACTCGGAATATCGTTGCAGAAATGACAGGGCACTGTTCCAGTCGAGCCGCCATGTTCAACTGACTTATATAACCGATGTACGGTAGATGGCAGCCGAATCGACGTGCATTGTTACCAACAATGATTAACGAATTCACCTGATACAAACATAATCAATGTAGGTCCTTTAGTTACGAAATTATACGCCGTGTAAACTTATTTTCTGACCGCCTCTCGTATATAAATATATATATACTGTGTGTGTGTGTGTGTGTATATATATATATATATTATATATATATATATATATATATATATATATAGTATGCCCGCATTTGGTCCGACGAAATTTGGACGCTTTGAAACTTACCCCTGGAGGCCTTCGCCTCCGTTATAAGAGGACCCCTTTCCTTAAGTTCCTCACCCTTCTTTATGAGGCCTCACCGTCCTTAATGAGGGGAATTTTTGGGTTTGCCCCTTGATGGACCCCTTGCGGGCCCTTCCTCATTGGGAAAAAAACAAGAAAAACAAGAAGAATGGATCAATTTGAGAATTTCCTCCTCGCCTTCCTTTAGAAGACTTCACGGTCTTTCATGAGAGTGGTTTAAAACAAAAACCAACATAAACAGACAAAAACAAACAAAAACAAAAAAGAGGAAAACAAAAAGCAAGAAAACAAGCAGAATGGAGCAATTTCAGAATTTCCTCCTTGGGTTCCTTCATGAGGTTTCTTTCATGAGAGATATTTAAAAACAAACAAACAAACAAACAAACATCCCCTGACGGGATGTTGAGTTGAGTATGAAAAAATTTCATGGCTGTTTTTACGCAGCGTTCCGGCGCGTTCCGACGTGTACAGTGTCATGGGTCCCGTTAGTTTATCTTTCTGGGAGCGTTCGTGCAGAAGATGCATTTCTGGAGCATCAGGTTTCTGCTGATAGATATATATATATATATATAAATAAAATGAACAGGAACGCCAGAGAAAAATAAACATCCTTCAAGGTTTAATCAGTACCAACGTTTCGGAATGCACTAATTCCATCTTCAGGGCTAAAACAATAAAAAACCAATTCACATACAAAATACAAATTGCAATTGTAAGTTGCTTAATAACAATTTAAAGTAACAGTTAAAATTATAAAAAGTAGCTAAGAAAATGTAAAAACATTAAAACTAAAAGTTATCACCTATAACTTATAATTTGTATACAGCATGGGATTCTTTTTCTTTCGTTAGAGAAATTACCTCATTGAATAATAATTCGTACACAATGGCTAACTTCGATGTAAAATCTTTATTTACCAATGTACCTGTTGCAGAAACTATTGATATATGTATTGCCAATCTTTTTAATAATACTGATACCGTGCAGGGTTTTAATAGAGGTCAATTGAAAGAACTACTAAAATTTTCCGTGGAAGACCTTTTATTTATATTCAACGGTGAATATTTTAAACAGACTGAAGGTGTTCAAATGGGTCTGCTCCTTGGTCCTACCTTAGCTAATGCGTTTCTTTGCCATCATGAAGTCAAATGGCTGAACGAGTGCCCTTCCAACTTCAAACCAGTTTTTTATAGAAGACATACTGATGACACTTTTCTCCTGTTCAAATCACCAGACCATATCCCTTTGTTTCATAATTATGTTAATTCTAAGCACCCTAATATTGAATTTACTTCAGAAACCGAATGTAATAGCTCTTTGTCCTTTCTGGACATTAAGATAATAAAAAACTAATTCCTCTTTTGAAACTTCCGTTTAACGAAAGCCGACATTCACTAGTCTTACTACGAACTTTTCTTCCTTTATCCCTTTAGGTTTCAAACGAAATTTAATTTCGACTCTGATTAATAGAGGTTTCAATATCTGTTCAGATTACTTTAAACTAAACGATGAACTAGATTTCATCCGAAAACTCCTTACCAAGAATAATTTCCCGTCTAGACTGGTGGAGACTACAATAAGCAGAACCCTAAATAGACTAATAAACCCCACAATTAGAGAAGTAATTACAGTTCCCACAGATATCGTGTATTCTAATTCTCTCATGCGTAACCATTACACATCAATAACCACCCTATTTCACAGTCTAGTTTCGTCGTACTTGCTGACGGAAGATCTGACCTTAAGTTTAAAATTATGGAATCTTTTTTCATTTATAAATTAAAACCAGACCTCAACTCTGATGAATCATCGGTAGGATCTGCTATGTTTTAGTTAAGGTACTTGTATATTTTATTTACTTACCTTTTAGTTTTAATGTTTTTATTTTTCGTAGGTACTTTTTATAATTGTAACTTTATTTTAATTTCATCTATTTACCTTTTAGTTTTAATGCTTTTACATTTTTTTAGCTATTTTTTATAATTTTGACTGTTACTTTAAATTGTTATTAAGCAACTTACAATTGCAATTTGTATTTTGTATGTGAATTGGCTTTTTATTGTTTTAGCCCTGAAGAAGGAATTAATGCATTCCGTACTGATTAAACCTTGAAGGATATTTATTTTTTCTCTGATGTTCCTGTTCATTATTAAACTGCGTTTTCCACGCTAGCAATCAATAGGCGATATATATATATATATATATAACGAGGTAAATTCTCGGAGGACCACAAGGCAACGAAACCGGCACCCCCATCGGAAAACAAAGCGGAACCACCTGTATGCGAAAAAGAAAGAGAAAAAATAAAAATAATCCTAGCCAACATACAGGGCCTTAAATCAAACCAGTCCACGAACAAAGTTGCATACCTGAAAGGACTCATGCAAGAAGCCGGAGCAGACTTTGCATGCCTCACGGAAACTCATCTAAAGGACTGCCAGGCGAACTGTGAAAATTGTGAGTCCTGTATTGACAAAAAAGAAATACAAATTGACAACTATAACATCCTCCGAGCCGACAGAACAGTGAGACGTAAAGGAGGATGTGCTATTTACACACGCGAAAGGCACATAGCAGAAATGGTTATAAGTACCTCAAGCAACTACGTAGAATGTTTAGCAGCAAAAATTGAAAAATTAAATATGGTACTAATTGTAAAGTACAGACCCCCAAACACGCCAACCTCAAAATTTTCAGATTCCATTGCAGAGGTAAGAAACTTAGTAAAAGATCTACACTCTCCAACCCCAAATATTTTTCTCTGTGGTGATTTTAATTTCCCATTCATGAAATATAAAAGGATAGGAAAAAATATATGTATCCACCAGGACAAGGGGGGCACACGAGAAGACCAGGAGCAGGTAAAAATGCTACTAGCTTTAGCTGATGAATTTATGTTAACGCAAGAAATAACAGAAAACACAAGAAAAAACAACTGCCTAGATTTGGTATTCACAAACAACAGTAATCTAATTGATAATGTAGAAATCTCCCCAACTATGATATCAGACCACAATATCATTGAAATAACAACTAATGTAAAGGCAACAGGAAAGGAAAGAACACGCACAACAGAACGAAGCAAATTCGAAATTTTTAATTTTCACTCCAAAGCTATAAACTGGGAAGATGTGACATCCAGCATGGAAGTAATAGAGTGGAAAACCATTTTCGAGGCCAAGACAATGGAAGAGATGCTAATGACGTTAGAGGAGAAGACGTTAGAAATTGTGGAAAAACATGTCCCAAAGATACAACAAAGAGGAAAGAGAAGCAGGTTCGAAAGACAAAAGAGGGCATTGTTCCAAGAGTGACTGCAAAATTAAGTAATTGTAAAGATAACAACATCAGAAAAATATTAAATGATAAACTACAAAGTATCGATGTCGTTATACAGGAACAAATCGAGAAGCATACAGAAAAAGAAGCGACTATCGGACCTTTAAAAAATGAGAACAGTGATTTATCTGATGATCTAACTGTGGAAAATTTGGGAGTACCGAAATGGAAGACCCACCTAATCTTGGATAAGCCATATTGACATTAAAAAAAATAATGAAAAGAAAAAAAGATCCCATAGCCAGAAATGGCAACACGGTTTTGGGAAGAAGAAGAAAAAGATCGGGATAAGCTGAATAAGCATAAGAGAAATAAAGGGCGACACGAGAGAAGCCGGAATAAAAATGTTCATTATTGGTGTCAATAAATAAAACATTAAAAGTTCAAGGTAAGAAGTTCATAAATTTCACTTCGGTTATTAAATTTAGGTTAAATAAGCTGACATTTCAGCTGTAATTGTTTAACAAAAGAGTATGGAGTCCTGTTTATGGACAAATAGTTAGGCTGGTTCATCTTTGGCCTAGGTCTTCCATCTCCAACGTAGCCTAGGTTGTGTTTAGGCTACTCTGGTTGGAGCAGGACCTATTTTTTCCATATCTATAATGGTGGCCCGTGTGGGGAAGGGTTATTTGCTGTGAAAACCTTAACCTTGAATAAATTAAAACAAACAAAATAAAATTACGCCTTATGAAACATTTTGACATCTGAACAGAATTTATTTCATGTTTGGCTTTTTCAAATATTTACTACATATAAATAATAATAAATTACGAAGCCCTAACTAAAAATAAAAATAAGAAATAATTCAAATGCTTCAAAACTTATCATTTGGTCATAAATGTGGTAAAATTCTAGAATAAGGGTAATCCGAAGCCTAGCCTATTTAACCAAAATAAAGCTTAACTATTGTATACATAATATAAAATAAAGCTTATTTATAGAGTTGAAAGGGTTTTGGGATTTTGGGGATTTATTTTTAGAAAAATAAAATAAACAAAATATGGCTGAATGTGAAGCAATTGAGGCAAAGATTAAATCATTAAAAAGGAAGAGATCAGCAAAGAAGGGAGTCATTACCAGGCTTTTAACTAGCTTTAATAGCAAAGAAAATCCAAATAAAAGGGATTATGATACTATTTTGGGTGGTTTAAATAGAATTAAACAGGAAATAATAATTATAGACGAGGAAATTGTTAAGAAACTGATGGGTTAAATGTTGGTGAAGAGACATATACCGCACTTTTGTGTGAACAAGAACAGAATATTTTTGAAATAGATTCTCACATAAATGAATTATATGCTGCTTTAGATAATCTACCAAATAATTTAGAGGCTACAAATCAAAGTTTGATCGAGGCCTTCAGAAATGTATCCATTTCTAATGATGACAATAAACAACTAAAAGCCAAGTTACCAACATTACAAGTACCAATATTTGAGGGTGATCGAACAAAATTTCAGTCTTTTCTGGAAAAATTTGATAGTTTAATTGGCAACAAAGATTATATATCTGATGTTGACAAATTCAGTTATCTGCTTAATTATTTAAAGGGCCCAGCCCTAAAACTGGTTGATGCCTTACCGGCAATAGGCAGTTCGTATAAAATAGCTCTCAAATTACTAGAAAGAAATTTCCTAAATAGAAAAGAAATAGTAAATGATTTAGCAATAAAATTAAAAAATATAAAACCAGCCAAGGATAACCATCAGGATCTGTACAATTTCTATTGTGAAATTGAATGCATGTTAGGTCATCTACAAAATAATGACATAGATCTAGAGAAATCAGCATGGTTTATCCAAGCCATAATATTTGATTGTTTACCTACCCAAATTAGGAATATTTTCCAAAGAATAACGGGAAATACATACCCTACCCTTGGTGAAATAAGGAATGAATTTCCAAATGTTTTGTCAATGTACAAATCTTCAAAGATTAATTCACAAACAAAGATTGATTCACAAATAAACCAAACAAAGAAAATTCAAACAAAACCAAAGCCACAACCGCAACAACAACAAAAGACAAATCAGAACAAAAAGTGATAGGTCTAACTCCTACACTACAAAATTTTAATGTTACGACAGAATTTGTACGTAAGTGTAAATTTTGTTCGGCTGATGATCACAATAGCACACGATGTACTAAATATGTAGACTTAGAATCCCGGATAAACAGGTGTTCTCAGTTAAACCTTTGTACTAAATGCACAGCTGCAGGACATACTAACAAAGACTGCAAAACAAAAATAAGATTCAAATGTGTTAATTGTGGAAGTTTAAATCATGTCTCTTGTCTTTGTGATTCATTTAAAAATTCAAATAAACAAAACAAAGAAAAATGAAAAAACATTTAATGGACATGTATCAATAAATAATGTCAATAAAAATTCTAGTGTACTCCTACCTACAATAACCTTGGATTTAAAAAATAAAAAAGGTGGGACAACTCCTATAAGATGTCTAATAGATTCTTGTTCCCAACAAACATTTGTAGATCAATCATTAGTTAATCAATTAGGCCTACAAACTCATAAAAATGAACAAGAATTGTGTATAACATCATTTGTCAAAGAAAATGAACAGAAAGAAAAATATAGTACAGTCAATTTAGATCTGGATATACCCACAGAGAATAAAACAACAAACATAGAAGCAGTAGTCATTGAACAAGTGGTCAACAAAAATTTAAAATACCAAATTTAAAACAAGTAATACAACAACTTAAAAAGCAATATAAAATTGCAGATAGAAATTTAAATGATGATACAATAGATAACACTGGGCAACACGTATTTTATTGAATGATATCTGACACTTGATTCTAGGTAATTTGGGTGCGCTGAATACGAATTTCAACTCGGTTTGGCTCTATCAGGTCCTGATTCTTGTCGACAGCCTATGTGCCATTTTCCAGATTTTTCAAATTAGGACTAAAAAATTAAGTCATGTGTTAAATTTTTTTTCAAGTTTCATGAATACAAGCAGTTCAAACTACAGTAAAATTACATTATAACGATAGAAATGACTTAAAATAAAAAAACAAACAGATATGAAGCTTTCACTGTGGCAAAAATTTTCTTTTGTAAGACTTTCTAGCGTATTTGCTTGTTGATGGCAGGTCTCTTTTCAAGCACCAGCAGTAATCAGCCATCATGTGGGAATCCCAGCGGCCTTGGTACCGTTCCTCCATAATTTTTGATATCTTGGTGGAATCTCTCCCCTTGTTCGTCACTTACATCACCTAAATTACTTGGAAATTGGTCAAGATGGCTATTCAAAAAATGCATTTTTATGCTCATATTGCAACCTAACTCTTTGTAGTCCCTTAAAAGTTTTTTTACGATTTCTTCGTAGTTATCTGCCCTATAATTGCCTAAAAAGTTTTCTATCAAGTCCACGAATGAGAACCAGCCATTTTTTTCGCGTTCATTCATGACATTAGGAAAATTGCTGTCTTTAATCATTGTTCTTATTTGTGGACCGTCGAAAATTCCCGCCTTGATTTTTTCATAACTTAAACTTGGAAATTTTGAAGTTATGTATTTGAAACACTCGCCGTTCGTATCTAAAGCTTTTACATATTGTTTAATGAGGCCTAGTTTTATATGCAGAGGAGGAAATATGATTTTATCTCTGCTCACTAAAGGTGGATTAATTACGTTTTTTTCTCCGACAGTAAGTGATGTTCGTGCTGGCCAGATTTGTTTGAAATAATGTTCTTCCTTGGCTCTGCTGTCCCATAAGCAAAGGAAGCAGGGATATTTAGTATACCCTCCTTGTTGTCCTAGCAGAAAATTAACCATTTTTAAGTCAACACATATGATCCACTCGTGCTCCCTATATTTGATAAGATTTAAAACCTTTTCTATATGTTCATACTTTTCTTTTAATTTTGTTGAGTGCCCAATCGGTATCGAGCCGTATAGATTGCCATTATGCAACAACACACACTTAAGACTTCTTTTCGAACTGTCTAAAAACAAGAGCCAATCATTTGCATCGTAAGACTCAACCCCCATCTTCTTTAACAAACCAACTATGTCGCAGCAATATACTAAACTATCCTCTGTTCTAAAATATTTAACAAGTTCTTCTCTTTTTCTGTAAAATGAAATGTATGTGTTTGAAGTAAGCAAGTTTTTCTCTTTAAGTCTTGAAGCTAAAATTTCCGCAGCCTTTTTTGGCAAATTTAGATCCCTTACAAGATCATTCAACTCGGCCTGGTTAAACTTTTGCGGATCGTTTTGACTTTCAAATACGCTGGGGTCAAAATCGGTGTCTGACTCCTCAAAGTGCATAACAATATTTTCAGGAACATCTTCAACTAATTCTTGAGTTGGCAGACCCTTAAATTTTGGAATGGGGATCTCATTTGAATGTAGCACAGGTCGTATCGCGGTGTCGAAATTTGGGTACTCGATACAATGTTTATTTTTCTTAGTGAAGCCCGAAGTCTTGACAAAGCAAAGGTAGCAATCGGTCTCGTGGTTAGTAGGCTCTCGCCACACCTGATATGGAAAAAAATTGTAAAGCGTTAACAAAAGCGACGAGAGACTTGTTTTTATGAATTTTATCAAAAGTTATCACCCAAACATTTAACATTTCTATGTGTTTCAACCTTATGCAATATTTGAGATTCTTATAAACATTTTCTGTAAATTTTTGTTTATGTACCTAAGTTACAATTACATTTAGGTAAGTTACAGTATACTAGTGATTAAATTACGTAGTTTTATGAAATCATAAACTTACCATCGGAACTCCAAAAGGTATTTTTGAATCCGAACCTTCGTCCAATGTCGCAGTCTTTCAATGCATATAGTGCAGGCTTTATGTGGACCCACGATTTATCTTGGTCCCCAGTTTTATGCCAAAATAAGCTAAGTAAGCTCTTTTTACGAAGTCAGTTATATTTGCTCGTTGATGTGGAAGTGTAAAATTTCCACATATATAACAGAAGGAATCAGGGTTGTTTTTGCATTTGAACTTTCTAGTGCTTGATGACATATTGCTTGATTGTTCTGCCAATTTGTAAGGTATTTAAAGCCCTTAATTCATATAAATTTAAGAAAATCTGAAATATAAACACAAAAATTAGTTTAAATAGGTACTTATTATGAAATAGGTACTTACAATCTATGAAATTAAACTAGAAACACGGATGAGTAGGTACAATATAAATTACGTCTAATTAAATCAACTATATTAAATCACGATGACAAAATTACTCACTAAATCATATGCCAATTCAAAATTATGTTAATGCCCAAACTTAATTAACTAACTCAACTGACTGACTGACTGACTGACTGATTGAATACTGATTAACTCTGGAAACGAGTCGCTTTTATATATTTTAGTTGTCCCTCTAGAATACTCTACAGAGAACAGGAACGCTCGAGAAAATTTTAGAATTCTATGATATTTTTAGCTTAATTTACTAATATTAAAATGGGTTAAAAATGACAAAATTAAAAATATTTTTAGGGTGTTACATATAAAAATATACATAATACAACAATACCATAACAATAGGTACAAATACCTAGATAAAAACCTAGTTGCATAATGTGTAACTGCAAAAAGACTTAGCGAGTATTGAGAAAAAAAACCTTTTTATGAATACGACGAAAGAGGAGGGGTGTTGAGCAAAATCAGGACCTGATAGAGCAAAACCGAGTAAATTTTCGTGCTCAGCGCACCCAAATTACCTAGAACTAACTGTCAAATCTAATTCAATAGACAAAATGTTGAAATTTGTTCCCCAGTGTAATGTTCAAATGTTAATTGGAGCTGATTATATTCACTTAATTCAGAAGGGCATAGTCAGAATAGGAGATGGGATGGCTCTAGATACTCACTGGGGTATAGCTCCACTGGGACACATAGATAAATATAAAATAACTGAAAAATAAAAATATATGACTAACAAACTTGCCCTATTATGACAAGGTCTTACACAACTCAAATAATGACATAAATACTGAAATATTAAATAAATCATTAACAACTGAAGAATTAGATAAAGGTGTACAACAGCTCTGGCTATTAGAGTCAGTGGGGGTGCAAGATGGTGATCATACAGATGAAAATCAATTAATGGTTGAAAATTTTGAAAATACCATCATGTATGAAAATGGCCATTATTCAATTGAACTACCTTGGAAGATCAATAGTCCAAAATTAAATGATAATCTAAAGGTAGCTAAAGGTCATCTCTATAATTTGATGAAAAGATTAAAAAATGACAATAGAATTAAAATGTATGATGATGTTTTCAAGGACCAGTTAGAAAAAGGCTTCATTGAGGAAGTTAAAGATCACCTTTAAAAAAGACAACTGCCATTATCTTACTCACACAGGAGTCTATAGAAAGGATGCATCCACAACAAAACTTAGAGTTGTGTATAACTGTAGTCTTAAAGATGGCAAAAAGCATAGCTTGAATGACTGTCTCATAGAGGGGCCTAATCTTATTTCAGACCTTGTAAAAATCCTTCTAAGATTTAGATTAGATGACTATGCAGTTCAAAGTGATATAAGCAAAGCTTTTTTGAGAATTCATCTGAAAAATGACTATGACAAAGATCAACTAAGATTCTTGTGGTTTAATGATCCATATGACTTAAATAAAGGGTTTAAAACATTTAAATTTAATGTGGTTTTGTTTGGAGCAAATGCAAGTCCTAGTTTACTGGCTTTAACCATCAAACATCACTTAAATTTGTATGATGAAAATGATTTAACTGTTCAGTTCTTGAAAGATCACTTCTATGTAGATAACCTTGTAGGATCAACCAAAACAGAGTCAGAATTAAATGAAGTTCACATAAAAGCAGATAAAATAATGAAAGAAGGTAATTTTGAATTAAGAGAGTGGATCACAAATAATGAGAGACTAAATCAAAAAATAAAATCAGAAGACAAAGGATTGACAGAACCAACAAACAGGGTGAAAACATTAGGTATGATCTGGGATTTGAACTCAGATTCTAAAGTTCATGACACTCTGCACAAAAGGCTACACCTTAGATACAACAGCTAACAAAAAAAGAAAGATCTTATCCGAAAGTTCAAAAATATTTGATCCTATGGGTTTACTCCTTCCTTCTACTATCAGATCCAGGGTTCTTTTACAAGAATTTTGGAAACAGGAAGTAGACTGGGATGATCCTATAACCAATAAACAACAAGATAGCTGGAAAAGGTTAGCTAAAGATCTCAATAAACTACAAAACATAAATATTCCCAGAGTTTGTGGACACAGAGATACACCTCAAACCTTGCATGTATTTGGCGATGCCAGTGAAAAGGTGTATGGCTGTTGCACTTACCTTGTAGGTGAGGATGGCAGCCATTTGATCTATGCCAAGGGGAAAGTAACACCCTTAAAACAAAAGAAAACTATTCCTCAACTTGAACTACTTGCAGGTTATCTAGCTGTAAAAATAACAGTATTTCTCCATGAAGTCTACCATGATGTAAACATCACAAATACATATATTTGGCTTGACAGTCAAATCTGCTTGGCATGGATCAACTCTGATGAGTTAAACTCAAAAAACATCTTTGTCCGTAACAGATTAAGAGACATTAAAGAAGCTAGACAAAATTTGGACATAACCTTCAGATACATTCCAACAAAACAAAATCCTGCAGACTTTCTTACAAGAGGATTATCCTGTAAATTATTAAAATCCAACAAAAATTGGTTTCATGGACCTGAATTCATTCAGGATGAAACAATGTGGCCAGCAGAACAAATTAATGTAAAACTTAACATGATAACCACAAATAAAGTCGAGCCACTATTAGATTATAACAATTATTCTGACTTTGGCAAACTTGTAAGGGTAACATCTTACTGTCTCAGATTCATTCACAACTGTTTAAAGAAAATAAATAAACAAAGAAATAATGATAATGAAATGTATACAAGTCTAGCTACCAAATATTGGATTAACCACATACAACAAACAGATTACAAAAATGAAATAGATTTTCTAACAATTGGTAAACAAATGAACAAAGTACCCTCTGTGGTAATAAACTTGAATCTTTACATTGACAAAGATGGCTTATTAAGATGTAAGGGTAGATTAAACAAATCACAAATCACATATAACAGTAAACAACCCCTTCTTCTTCCTAGGTTCCATCACATTACAACCCTAATTATTAGAGAGAAACACAATGAACTTTATCACATGGGCGTTCCACAAACATTAAATGCCATTAGAAAGTTGTATTGGATACCCAAAGGCAGAATGACTGTAAAGACAGTTTTGAATAACTGTGTCACCTGCAAAAGGATTCATTCCAGATCTTTCAGGAAGACCAATCCTCCTGATTTGCCAACAGAGAGAGTCACCTTTAATAGGCCTTTTGAAACAGTTGGCATAGACTATACAGGAAGTTTGACTGTTGGTCTGGGAACAACAGAACAAAAAATGTACATCATACTTTACACATGTTCATCTTCTAGAGCAGTCAGCTTAGACATAGTGAGTGATCTCTCCGCAGAATCATTTGTCTATAGCTTTAGAAGATTTTGTGCTAAGCATTCTGTACCCAAAATTGTTTGGACAGATAATGCAACCTATTTCAAGGCTGGTGAAAACCAAATAAATGACATATTACAAAATTCACATACCATAACATATCTACAAAATAACAAAATAAAATGGAAATACATCCCTGTTGCATCACCATGGTATGGAGCAATCTGGGAAAGGAATATCCAAACAATAAAGAATTGCCTAAAGAAATCAATAGGTAAAAAACAAATTGAATTCTTTGAACTTCTCACTCTCATTAGTGAAATTGAGAATGTTGTCAATAACAGACCTCTTACTTATGTAGGGGATAATATTAATGATGTAGAGCCTCTCACCCCAAATCATTTGATTAAGGGAGAAGTCATTAACCTTCTACCTGATTACAATATCTCCTTGGATGATCCACCTTGGAGTGATAATAATCATGATTTGCAAAATAGATTATCACAAATAACAAATATAAAAACAAAATTTAAAAAGCAATGGAGTGATGAATACCTTGTTGGGTTGAGAGAAAGCATAAATATATACAAAACAAAGACTGGGTTAATGAAATCAGGGTAGGAGATGTAGTTCTAATTAGACAAAATACACCAAGACAGTGTTGGCCATTAGGTAGAGTTTTAGAACTAAAAACTGGGGAAGATGGATTAACCAGGGTTGTAAAACTTAAAACTGCTTCAGGTGAAACTATAAGAGATGTATCACTCTTATACCCCCTAGAAGTAGGACCAACTACTGTTAACAAAAATGATCATGAAGATGAATCTATAATAGATTCTGATGATGATCAAAATTTGACCCAAACTATACCAAACCTAACCTGTTCAATAAATGATGTAACTAGTCCTACTACTACAATAACCTATACCACAAATAGTAGACCACAACGTTCAACTGCTCTACGAGCTAGGCAGATGTTACAACAAAAGATAAGGGCTGGAGTATTGTAATATTTCCTATGGAAAATAAATTAAAATGCAACACCCTTTCATTTTGAAAGGTGAGGACTTTATAAAATGCTACACTTTTTATATTAAAAAGTGAGGAAAAACAAAAATGGAATAACAAATAAAACATAAATATAGGTAATCTAAGATGGGTTAACAAATATTAAAGAAAAAATTGGGTTTCACATGCAATTTTTCCTTTCTGGCTGGCCCCAATGTGTGGAAAATTTGGGAGTACCGAAATGGAAGACCCACCTAATCTTGGATAAGCCATATTGACATTAAAAAAAATAACAATAAAAAATAACTGAGAAGGAGAACATGAACTCTTGCTGAGAAAAATTAAAAAGACACCAACGAAGAAACAAATATGGGATGAAAAGAAAAAAAGATCCCATAGCCAGAAATGGCAACACGGTTTTGGGAAGAAAAAGAAAAAGATCGGGATAAGCTGAATAAGCATAAGAGAAATAAAGGGCGACACGAAGAAGCCGGAATAAAAATGTTTTATTGGTGTCAAAATAAAACATAAAAGTTTCAAGGTAAGAAGTTCATAAATTTCACTTCGGTTATTAAATTTAGGTTAAATAAGCTGACATTTCAGCTGTAATTGTTTAACAAAAGAGTATGGAAGTCCTGTTTATGGACAAATAGTTAGGCTGGTTCATCTTTGGCCTAGGTCTTCCATCTCCAACGTAGCCTAGGTTGTGTTTAGGCTACTCTGGTTGGAGCAGGACCTATTTTTTCCATACTAACAGAAGTATCTGAAATATTAAAAGCTCAGTATGAATCATCTTTCAGTATCCCAAAAACTGACAAATTGATTTGCGATAGAAACGCGTTCTTTGAAGAAGAACCACAAGGGGAAAGTATAACGGATTTCGACTTCACGACGGATGATATTACACAAGCCATAGGGAAACTAAAAACACACTCAGCGGCAGGACCGGATAAATGGAATGCCACACTGATCAAAAACTGCAAGAATGCAATCGCTGAGCCCCTATACTGGATATGGAGACGATCATTAGACACGGGAGAAATACCGGCATCCTGAAGAGCGCGAACATAGTCCCAATATATAAAGGAGGAGATCGATCCCAAGCCAAAAACTATAGGCCAGTGTCGCTTACATCTCATCTCACTAAAATATTTGAAAGAATAGTTAGACAGAAAATCTATGACTTTTTGGAAACTCAGAAAAAATTCAATGATAACCAACACGGGTTTCGATCAGGCAGATCATGCCTATCACAACTAATGGAACACTACAACAACATTATTGATTCACTTGAAAGTAATGAAAACTATGATGTACTATACACAGACTTTGCTAAAGCGTTCGACAAGTGTGACCACGGAATCATAATACATAAACTGAAATATATGGGAATAACAGGAAAAGTAGGGAAATGGATATATAATTTCCTTAGTGAGCGGAGGCAAGTCGTTACAGTACAAGGAGTATCTTCATCAGAATCAGAGGTCCTCAGCTCGGTACCACAAGGAACAGTATTAGCTCCACTACTCTTCATAATCATGCTAACTGACATAGATGAGGACGTTACCAGAGACAGCACAGTAACATCCTTTGCGGATGACACAAAGATCAGTAGAAAAATAAGAAACCCAGAAGATATAGGATCTCTACAAACCGACATAAACAAAATCTACAAGTGGACTGAAGACAACAATATGAAGTTTAACACCGAGAAATTTCAGCTATTACGGTACGGAAAAAGAGAAGACCTAAAGTGCATGGAATATTGTACCCCAAATGGACAGGAAATTCAGAGAAATTCCAGAGCAAAAGATTTAGGGGTTGTAATGACAGATGATGCAAAATTTGAAACACAAAATAAGATAGCAGTAAACAGAGCAAAGAGAATATCGGGTCAGATATTGAGAACCTTTAAACGAAGGGATAGGAATGTAATGATTCCTCTACTGAAAACCCTGATCATACCCAAATTAGAATACTGCTCGGTCCTAACTTCCCCATATAAAAAAGAAGACATTAGACAGCAGGAGGGGATCCAAAGAAGCTTCACAGCCAAGATCAATGGGTGCAAAGAACTAAATTACTGGGAAAGGTTACGAGAACTAGACCTATATTCATTGGAAAGGAGAAGAGAGAGATACACCATTATTTACACTTGGAAAATAATGGAGAAACTAGTCCCTAATCTTACTCTGAATCCCATAACTCCCCAAACAACGATGGAAAGTAGAAGCGGTAGACTGTGTCGTATTCCCAAATTGAAGGCGAGACAGGGAACATCCTTAACCCTGAAAGAAAATAGTTTTGTAGTGAGAGGACCAAAACTGTTTAATCAGTTGCCCAGAGACCTAAGAAACACGAAGGGAGTTGCAGTGGAAATCTTCAAAAGAAGACTAGACGCCTGGCTCAGAACAATCCCCGATGAGCCGGGCGTACCTGGCTATGTGAGGTGGAGAGCGCAAGAATCCAACTCACTACTTCACCAGGCCAACTCGAGAGGAGGGGCGACAAGCTTGACCTTCGCGAAATGAGAAATCATCGCGCGGAACCTTTGTAAGGTTGTAAGGTTGTAAGGTTATATGTATGAAAATTATTTCACGAAAGTAACACGTGAAAAATATTTATGATGAATAAAACCACGAAGGAAAGGAAACACAGAATGGTGCTCAAGCGCTTTCGTCTAATGACATCCTCAGGAACACTGAAGTACATAAAGAGTTACAGCCTATATATAGGTTACAGAAAAAAAAGTATATATATATATATATATATATATATATAAAAATAAAAGGAGAAATTAAAATAAAAATAAAAATTAGAGGATTGTGGGAGGGGCATACAAATTTGTAAGGAAAAACTATCGATTTTTAGCACAAGATCAAATGAATTATTTCCAACCAATTTTTATAAATAAAATACAACTAAGAAGGCCATTTTTTCTTCAATGTTTCTCCGCGCCCTTAGGATCGCCAGTCCGGAATACATCGATGCCGAATTAGAAAAAAATCAACGGTATTGGAAGTGATCTGTGTTATCCATCTGCGTTTATGGAATCTTGTCTCAACAAGGCAAAACGAACTTTCTATCGTGTCAATAATAACACTCGTACTTTGTCAAAAAATATTTTAGTACTTCCATTTTTCCCGGGCTTTTTAGGCATTGCTAATGTACTTAAACTTTTGGATATTAATGTAGTATTTTCATATAACAATATTGTGAAAAATATCATAGTAAAAAATAGCCCTACCAATAATTCAGGCATTATCTATAAAATTGGTTGTAAACAATGTGATTCCTTTTACATAGGTCAGACGGGAAAGGATTTGCACACGCGTATAAAACAGCATCAATATTCCGTTAGAACAGGACAGTCGTCCAGTGCCCTTTTTGTCCATTTGTCAGAGTTATCTCACTGTATTGATTGGAATAATGCTTCAGTTTTATTTCACTCTGGCAACATTGTTAATAGAAATATTCTTGAGTCTGCCATTATCCAACTTACAAATAACTTCAACATTAGCAAAGGTCTTTTTCAACTCGATCCGGGCAGATTTCCAGTATAAATTTGTATTTTTTTTTTTTTTTTTATAACATTGGTTGGAAATAATTCATTTGATCTTGTGCTAAAAATCGATAGTTTTTCCTTACAAATTTGTATGCCCCTCCCACAATCCTCTAATTTTTATTTTTATTTTAATTTCTCCGTTTATTGTATATATATATATATATATATATATATATATATATACTTTTTTTTTTCTGTAACCTCTATATAGGCAGTGGTGGGCACCGTTAACCAAAAAGTTAACTTCGATAACGATAATCAGTTAACCCCAATTTTTAACTCCGATAACGATAATCCGATAATTTTACTACAAAGTTAACGGAAGTTAACGATAATCCGTTAACGATAACTATTTCTTTAATAACATTTAAAAAAATCAAGGAAAAAAGCTTTAAAACCCATAGAAAATGTTTATTTATGCAAAATCCAACAATAAATAGGTATTTAACTGTATTTTTATCAAGTTTTGCAACTTTTTTGCTTAATAACTTTTTTTTTATTTTTAATAAAAAATGTACTGATTACATGTTTTGAAACCCTTGTAACCACTAACCATTAACTAAATTTTAATTTACCAGAGAATTATTATGGCGGGAACTGAAAGGTAAAATTAAATTTTAGGCACATTTATTAAAGACTCTGACACAATGTGCTGGTTGCCCTTCAGAAAGACCAACTTCTCAAGGTTAGGCCCAACTGCCAGTCTTGACCTCTTGGGCCTCAGGATGTCCTTGCCGAGAGAGAAGAGCCGTTCCACTGCGGCAGAGGACGGAATTGGCAGACTGAAGTTATGGCGGTTTGAATTCATTCGCGGAGCGGTGATCTTCCGTGAATGACCCCTCGCAGTTAACGTGTTAACGGACTTTAACAGACTAAATATCGAGTTATCGGAAGTTAACTGGTCCGATAACGATAAATGGAAATTAACTTCCGTTAATGGTCCGTTAAAAAAAGTTAACTTCGTTAATTAACTGTTATCGGATTAACGCTTTAGTGCCCAACACTGTGTATAGGCTATAACTCTTTATGTACTTCAGTGTTCCTGAGGATGTCATTAGACGAAAGCGCTTGAGCACCATTCTGTGTTTCCTTTCCTTCTTGGTTTTATTCATCATCTATATATATATATATATATACACACCCTCGATTAGGTACTCCGGCTTGCCGGGCCGAGGGGGCTCGCACACCTCGTGGGTTGTTGGGGTTTCCTCAACTCCTCGCGGGGTGTGGGCGAAGAGTTACCTAGTTGCGTTCCCCCCCCCCCTCCTTTTTCTTTTTGCTCCCCTTTTTTTCCGTATCTTCCGGAATTTCTCTTGTCTTGACTCGGTCTTGGGCCTCTGTCAATTGTAATATTCCCTCCCCCCCTCGGTTTGTTTATTGCAGTCTTGGGGTCATCGGGTGAACCCGCTGGGGGGCATCGCTCCGCGGCTCAGCCGTGCTCTGGGGACGGTACGGGCGCCCGGATCGCTGCTGCATCTGGATTGGGTCTTTGCTAGGCCCTTAACCCTTTAAGGACGAGTCCGCAGCATAGGCGGTCACTCTTGTTACCAGAACGTATAGGTTTTAGCGTTATCCAAAAATAAATATTTTAGTAACTAGTCACTGAAATGATACACACTTTGGGTTCCTTTCCCGACAGCTAGATGACATCTATATATAGACGCATAGAAACATTTATAGAAACGAGGCATTGTAGTACAATTTATATTATTATTTCTGGTGGACCTTAAGGTACCATCCGTCGTTAAAGGGTTGACGGACAAATCTCCTGGAGAGCCAATCTGCTGTTTTTAAAACGACAGTCAGGTTGGGGGGGTGGGCTACCCGAGACGTTGGGCCTGCGCCTTGAAGGATGCAGCGGCGAATTGGTGCATTGCCTTGGGTCTGAGGCTGTCTTTTTTTATAATTATATTGTTTATGGGTACACTTTCTAAACCTCAATCCCCTCCTGTTGACGACTCTGGCCCGTCCTTGGATTTGGATAAGACGTCTACTTCTGGTTGTTAAGCGGCCTCTGCTCCGCTGGATTGACCTTAAAGCCGTATGGCCCTCTCTCGTCCTCTGCGGCGTCTGGCTCTCGTGGCCGGGCTCGTGGTGGCCGTAGGGCGGGGTCTTCGCGGCCCTCGTTCTCTCGCCCACTCTCGGTTACCGTCGCACATGGACCTGTCTCTGCTGTTCATTTCTGTCCGGTGGACAAGTTCCTCGTTCCCCACCCTTCCGCTGGCTCCCTTTCGGGCAACTCGGAACGGGTGTTTCAGCATCTTAAGACGGTGGGGGTTCCCTGCCGTTATTATATCCGCCCTCTGAAGGATGGGTCTCTTCTTTTGAAGTCCAGTTCTTCGGGGGTGACTGAGTCCCTTCTACAGTTGCAGGATGTTCTGGGTTGCAGGGTTTCTGTGACTCCCCATCCGCAACTGAATAGCTGTCAGAGCACCATTTTCGCTTCCCGTCTGCTGTCAACCCAGGTTGGCGAGTTGCAGGAGGATCTTGCCTCCCAGGGGGTCACGAAGGTCTTTCGCTTTTCGTCACGCCGGGATGGTGCTCTTACCCCGTCCGCTCGTCTGCTCCTGACCTTTGACTCCCTTGTGCCTCCGGCCCAGGTGTTCTGGGGCATGGGTGATCGACGGTCGTGCGAGTTTTCGGTGCGGCCGTATGTGCCTGACCCGGTTCGCTGCTTTGGCTGCAACCGGTTCAGCCATGTTAGCTCTGCGTGCCGCCGTGATGGTAAGCTATGTGTCCGCTGCGGTGGGCCTGCGCACCCTCCCCCATGCACGAAGCCCTCGCGGTGCTCGAACTGCTCGGGGGCCTACCCTTCCTCCTCTCGGGACTGCCCCGTTTTCAAGTTTGAATTCGAGGTGCGGTCCTTAAGGACTACCGAATTCCTTAGTGCGCGGGAGGCGCGCGATAGGGTCCGTTACCGAGAGCCGCGGCGGGGGTTGTCCTATGCTGCGGCTCTTGGCTCCGGCGGGTCCTCGGGCCCCTCCTGTGCTACCCCGGCGCCTACCGGAGTGGTGTCCCCCCTGGAAGCTCCGGGTGTTGGTGGCCCTCCTGGCACCGCGGGACCTTCTTGTCCACCTGCCTCACTTTTAATCACCACGTCTGATTCCCTGCCTACAAGTGCCCCTTCTCCCTCTCCGGCCTTGGGGTCTGGATCCTTGCCTACCCGTCTCTCGGGTGGGGAAGGTGCTGCCCCGAAGGGGAGGAGGAAGCGTCACCGTGGTCGGAGTCCTCCAGACCCGTTCATGACCACTGCTCGCCCTGCTTCCCCTTCTTCACCGGAGGGGAAGCAGCACGCCGCTCCTAATCAGCTCGGGACTCCCCCCCCTATAAGGAGGGCTGGTGGGGCGTCACCTCCCGGTGCCCCAACTAGTGTCCGGGTGTCGGTTGAGGTACACCGCCCCATGACACCCTCGATTACTGACTCGGTTCCCACGGTGGAACCGGTCGAGAGGGGCCTGGCCCTTCTTCATGGAGTCCCTCTCCATTCGGCTCCTGCTGAGAGTGGTCCGGTCTCTCTCCTGGATCTACCTTTCCCACCTGTCGTGGATCTTTCCTCCCCTCCCGTCAGCACTTGTCTGGTGTGACGAGCCCTCGAACATCTGGTTCTCCCTGCCCCACCTCTGGTGGGGAGTCGGGGGTTTCGGCTGGGCCCGTCTCGTCGTCTCCTCTCCCCCCCTCAGGGGAGCCCCCATCTGAACTCCCTCTTCCACTTTCCCACTCTCGTTCTACTACGGGTGACGCAGCTGCGGAGTCTGTGGCCTCCTGTAATCGGGATCCTCGTCTCCCGGGATTGCCCCCTGTGGACCCTACCCTCCCTGTCCGGGGTGAGTGGGGGAAGCCGATTCCGTCCCTGGTTATGGACCGTTGAGTTTGCTGCTCAGCTTGGTCAGTGGCTATTTCTGTTTTCTCTGCCTCTTATTCTGCCCCTTCCCCTTAGATTTCCAGTTTGCATTGGAACTGTAGGGGGCTTTTAGCTAACTGGGAGAACCTTGCCTCCCTGCTGGAGAGCGAGCGGCCTTCCTGCGTTTGTCTCCAGGAGACTATCCTGGCTGCGCGGGGGCTCCCTCGTCTCTCGGGCTATGTTGGTTTCCATTGCACCCCCAGATGAGCACACACGCCGGCGGGGTGTGGTGATTTACGTTCATCATTCGTTACCCTCGCGAGGTGTGCCTCTTCGTACTTCCTTGCAGGCTGTGGCTGTGCGGCTCTTTTTAGGTCGCCAGTACACTGCCTGCTCAGTTTATATTCCTCCCCATGACCCTCCTTCTCGCGACGCGGTTCGCGAGTTGATATTGCAACTGCCTCAACCGTTTCTCCTCCTAGGGGACTTTAACAGCCGCGACCCAGCTTGGGGAGATGTCCGGTCGACAAATGTTGCTCGTATATTGCTCTCCTTAATGGAGGAACTTTCCTTCGCGTGCCTCAATTCCGGTGAACCTACCTATTTCCGCGAACCCACGGGTTCATCTACCTGCATTGATCTCTCCTTGGTGTCCGTCGATGCCTTACTCGATTTTTCGTGGAGGGTGTTGGGGGACTCTTATGGCAGTGATCATTACCCAGTCTGTCTTGAGCCGGTCGGACCGCAGCCGGGTGTCTCGTCTCGACCGAGGTGGTGCCTGGCGCGGGCTGACTGGCCATCCTTCAGATCTCGTTCCGTCATTGCCCGTTGACTGTATTCCTCGATCTTCAGGTAGCCTGCGGACGCGTAGCGTCCCGTGGTGGGGACTCCAGCATGTCACCAGACGGTGTGTGAGAGGAAGAGGGCAACGCGCCGCTTCCACCCCACCCGGCGCACGGACCACTTGATTGAGATGCGGCGGGCGAAGGCTTTCGCCAGCCGGACTCTCAAGTTGGCCCGTCGGGCCTCTTGGCGTGCTTTTGTGTCTGGCATTTCCTCGTCTACCCCTTCTGGTGCTGTATGGCGGAAGGTACGTAGTATCGAGGGGAAGCCGGTCCTTGCTCGTCGCCCTGTCCTTCGGGACGGGGACGGCTTCCTTTCGGATCCTACTGCTGTGGCCGATTGGCTGGCTGGGGCTTTTGCTGCGGTTTCCTGTTCGCCTTCAGCTGCGGATCGTCCTTTGTCGGATGTTACGTTCCCGCCACCTGGGAACAAACTCTATAACCGTCTCTTTACGATGCGGGAACTTCGGGCTGCCTTGGCAACCCGTCGTTCTTCCGCCCCTGGCCCTGATGACATTCCGTATGACTTTATTCGGAATCTGCACCTGATGGCCCTACACTTCTTGTTGGATCTTTTCAACCGGATGTGGTTGAGGGGTCGTTCCCTTCCCGTTGAAGGGAGGCGATTGTGGTCCCGATACCTAAACCGGGGAAGGATCCGGCGGAGGTGGCGGGCTATCGGCCTATTGCCTTGACGAGCTGCTTATGCAAGCTCCTGGAAAAAATGGTGGCCGTCCGACTTTCATTTACACTGGAGTCGCTTGGGTTATACCCACCGACCCAGTATGGCTTTCCTCGGGTTCGGGGTACTCTGGACCCTCTTCTCCTCCTTGGTCATGACTAGGGCGGTCAAAAGTCAATAAAGTCAAATTGTTTCCTATGGGGCACTTTTCGCTGAAACGACTGAAAATGCAATAAAAACACCTGTAGGGGGTATATTACCAAAGTTAATAGGTCAACCAAAAGTCAACTTTTACCTGTTTGGTCAAAAAATAGCAATGAGGTAAATAAAGTCAATTTTTTGGAATAAATAATTAAAATAACTAAAAATTGGCATCTTTTTGGTTAACTGGCAACTTCGCTGCTCGTATTTGTCTTATTCAGTTATGTTTTCTGATTTGTGATCTCACTGATTTCGATTTCTTTTGATTTCAGATATTTAAAATGCCAAAAGTTGCAGTTAGTTCTATTGCTAAAGTGCGCGCTATAATTGCAAAATATCCAAATGAATTCATTTGTTCAGGAAAAAATGAGCTATACTGTCAGATTTGTTGTGTTGTGGTCAAGCATGACAAATCCTTTTTTGTGGATAAACATCGCTCTACCCAAAAGCACCAGCGTGGTATAGACCAAAATGTGGGAAATGAAAAGACGCAAAACCTTTTAAAGTACAAGTACAATACTGTAAAAGAATTCGAGATACCAAGAGAAAATTTCTGTTTACTTCTGTCTGATGCAGCTCGTTACATGGTGTCAGCTGGAGCGACACTCAAGCAACTTTTTCCAAGACTTTTCCATGTAACGTGTCTTGCACATCTGTTACATAATTGTGCGATGCAAATAAGAGCATTTTATAGTGATGTTGACACTTTAATTGCATGTGTCAAGGCTTCTACTCTTAAAAACAAAAGAAGGAAGGAATTGTTTGCTGAAATAGGAACTCCTCCAGAACCGATTGTAACACGTTGGGCAAGCTGGCTGAACGCTGCTTTTTATTATGCAGACAATTTTCCAAATGTGAAGACAATTGTGGAAAATTTTGAAGATGAAGGAATCATTGTTCAAAAGGCTAAAGAGAGTGTTGCTAATGAAAAACTGCCAAAGCAACTAATGTCAATCAAAATGAATTATAGTTTGATTGCTAGCTTAGTGACTAGGATGAAAGCATCTGATTGCACCATTAGAGAGGCATATGAAACCATTTCTTCTATCAACCTTGGCGAAGATATGTGTTCAGTCAAACAATACATTGAAACAAGACTCAAGACAAATGGTATTTGTGAAATAATTAACCTCAGTAGACCTGAAATCTCACCAACAGTTTATGGTCAGCTTTTGCAATGTCAACCAACAACTGCCGCTGTAGAGAGATCTTTCTCCATGCTTAATAAATTATTAAGTAAGGATCGCAATTTTTTGCCAGAAAATGTCGGCAAATACTTCATAATTTACCACAATCGGTTAACTGATGTAGAAGAGCAAGAATAAGTAATTAAAGTATCGTTTTTATTATTGAAAGTAAAGGCAACTTTATAAGTCAATTTTTTCAATTCGTAAGGTCAATTTTCTTAATTTTTTCGGTCAACTTTTGACTGCCCTAGTCATGACGTACAGGAGGCCTTTTCCCGCCGGAATCTTGTTCTGGCCGTCTTTTTCGACGTCCAAAAGGCCTATGACACGACCCGTCGGGGAGTTGTCATGGACCGTTTGAAGTCTCTTGGTTTCGTGGGCCTTTTGCCCACATTTATTCGTAACTTCCTCTGCCGTCGCACTTTCCGCGTCCGTAATGGGGCGGCCCTATCTGACCTGTATGTTTAGGAGGAGGGGGTGCCTCAGGGGGTGTGTATTGAGCGTCTCCTGCTTCAATCTGGTCATGTCTGCGCTACCGGGGGCCCTCCCGCCCTCGGTGCGTTGTTCCGTCTACGCCGACGATCTGGCTCTCTGTGCCGCGGGGACGAGCTACCCCCTCGTGGAGAGACAAGTCCAACTCGCGGTCAATCGGGTTGAACGTTGGGCGTCGTCGGTGGGCCTTACGCTGTCTTCCCCGAAGACTTCGTGTGTGGCCTTCTTTCCGTCGAGGAGAGGGGGCTCCGGTGCCGTCCCGGCCTTTAATCTTACCCTCGGGGGTCAGCCTGTGGCCCTCGTTCCATCAGTGCGTTTTCTGGGTATGGTCTTCGATAACCGTTTGAGCTGGGTCCCCCACCTTCGCAGGCTGCACGAAACCGCAAGACGTACCCTAGATTTGCTGGGACATTTGTCTCACACTGCATGGGGCGCGGATAGGCGGACACTCCTCCGTTTGTACGTGTCCCTGGTACAATCAAAATTAGACTATGGGAGTGTGGTGTATGGCTCCGCCTCCCGTATGGCCCTTCGGATACTGGACCCGGTCCTCTCTAGAGGACTGCGCATGTCATCTGGCGCCTTCCGCTCCTCTCTGGTTGATAGTCTGCAGGTTGAGTGCGACATCCCTCCCTTGGAAGATCGGAGGTCGTTCCTCGTTGCCAAACACTATCTCCGGATCCTCCGTCTTCCCAACTCTCCTCTGTTCCAGGTGGTGGAGAGGGCGTTCTGCCAGGATGGCGGTTGGTATTTCACTGACACGGTGACCTCCCTTCTCGATGGTATGGGCACTCCTCCTCCATCCGTCATACCGGTCTCTTTCGAGGGTGTTGCACCTTGGGAGAGCACCCCTGTTACATGCTGTAGGGCGTTGCGCCCCGTTCGCAGGGCCGATTCTGACTCTGCCTTGCTTCGGTCTCTGTTCCTTCAGCATACAGCGTGTCACTCTGCATGTGTTGCGGTCTTCACAGATGGCTCGAGGTCGTCGGGGGGCGTTGGGGCTGCGGCTGTTCCCCAGTCGTCTGCCCTTGCTCCCCGATGCACCCGCCTCCCTGATGGGGCTTCCGTTTTCACGGCGGAGCTCTATGCCATTCTGAGCGCTCTGGAGGTGGTGCGGGAGCATCCGGATGGGTCGTTTGTTATCTATTCGGATTCCCGCAGTGCCCTGGATGGCTTGGAATGTTTCCACCCCGTCCACCCACTGGTTCGACGTATCCAGTTACTGTGCCATTTCCTTGTCACTTCTGGTGGCAAGGAGGTGGTATTTTGCTGGGTCCCTGCACATGTTAACGTGGCTGGAAATGAGGCTGCCGATCAAGCTGCCCGTTCCGCGTGCCGACTACAGGTTTCACCCGTGTCCCTCCCCTTTTCCAATTATATCCCTGGTTTTCGTAGGTTATTGCGCTCCCGGTGGCAGAGTCGCTGGGATGGCGCTACAACTAACAAACTCTGCAAGATTAAACCCAAATTGGGATGTTGGGCCTCTTCCTTCCATCGGTCGCGCCATAAGGAGGTGGCTCTGGCCCGCCCTCGTATTGGCCACACCCACCTGACCCATGGCTATTTGATGGCCGGGGATCGGGTGCCCCGATGTCCCAATTGTAACGTTCCACTTACAGTTGCCCACCTCCCGGTGGAGTGTCCGCTTTACTCTGCGCTGCGCGCAGAGTATTTTCCCTTTCTGATGAGCGTCGAGCCTTGTGATAGGCTTGGCACTATTCTATCTGAAGGTCCCTACTTTTCAGTAACCGGGTTGTTCTCCTTCCTCTTTCGTTCCCGACTTCTTTACCGGCTGTGACTCCGCTATGATTTTTCTGTATCTGTTTTTTTTTTTTTCCCCCGTCTATTGTTCATGTCCGCTAGGTTCCATAGTCTTCGTCCTGTGTTCGCTCTGCTATCCACCTTCCTTCTGGTGGCCATGAGCGGTCATACTTTGAAACTAAAAAAATATATATATATATATATATATATATATATATATAATATATATATACAGTGATGGGCATCGATACATGAAAATCGCTAAAGCGATACCGATACATCGATACATGAAGAACGTCTTAGGCGATACCAATACGCCGATACTTTCTAGATGTCTTAAGCGATACCGATACCGATACATGCATCGCCGATACATGTATCGCCGGTACATTTTTATAATTATTCATTTAATATGTAGGTATTAGATATTATTGTTTATACTAGTAATTTGTACGCACTGTAAGTAAAATCAACGACATTTTAATGGGTTTTATAGATGTAAATAAAAACAATTGCTTTATTTAATGAAAGTATGTTTTAATTTTGTAGGATACATGAATGACTGAAAATATTACACTAACAATTAAAAGTAATTACTATTACCCTTCAAAAATACCAGCTGGCTAAACATCTGGTCAGACAGTCTATTCCTTTTTGGAGCGTGAATGTGACCAGCCAAACTAAACAACCGTTCTACAGGAGCAGAGGATGGTAGTGGTGTGTTATACTTCAGGAAGACCCGTAGAATTCCTGGGTACTGCCTCAGAGATTGGAGAGAATGACTTCCGTCACCCAGATACTGTAAAACTTCCATCTCAGTGGGATCTTGGGTTGCAGAGACATTAGTGGAAGCAGACTCATAACAGAAGAAATCATCTGCACTTTCGTCAGATGCAGCATCACTTAGTTGTTGCTGGGGGATCTGCTCGCTGAGGCTCTTAACAGCATTAACCAACATTTCTTGAACCCTCTTTTTGACAATGTTAGTATTAAATTTGCCTTTTATTGTCATCCACTTTAACTTGAACAGAGGATTTGAAGACGATGCCAGTATTGCTGCTTTACACTCATGCGACGCATCAAGGCACAGAAACTTTTCAAACCGCTTAATGAACCCTACTGTGACTGCATTGAGAAGTGGCTGACAATGACGCAATGCCTCCGAATTCAAACGCTCTAGCTTCTTCTCTACAGCTAACAATGTTTCTATATTATGGTTAATTAATCTCAATAACACAAGTACAAACGTGTTTAAACGTTGCGCCGTACTGTGTGACGTGACCAGTAGAGTAGTACTGTCATTAAATAAATATTTAATAATATTATTATTTATGTATATTCATAAATATAACTCAGTAGTGTCATATTATAACATCTATTTAAATATTTAAAAATTCTTATTAATGTATCGATGTATCGAAGTATCGATTTTTTTCGATACATTTAAGAAAATTGGCCTTAGCGATACCGATAAATCGATACTTTTGTCAAGTAGCTAAAGCGATACCGATACCGATACAAAAGTATCGATCAATACGTATCGGCGATACATGTATCTAGATACTGCCCATCACTGTGTGTATATATATATATATATATATATATATATATATATTATATATACTGTGTGTATATATATATATATATACTAGTAAATGAAAACAACGTGTATATATTATATATATCAGAAGAACTCTAACGTCTGATAAATAACAAAGATTTATTTAACGCCGACCGTGTCCTCATGGCAACATGATCTTGACAAAGAGCCTTACAATCTGAATATTAGAGATTATTTTGGCTTAAATAGGAAAACCTTAAAATAAAATTCCGTAAGAGACAACCTGCCTAATTGACCTATTTAAAGACTTGTAAGAGCACAAAAAATAACTTTCTGCCAAATGTGTGTAGGTTCACCGATTGGTCTTAATATATAAATTGATACCACACAAAATAAAATTAGAATAAATACAGTTAACTCATAAACAAATTTTGTTTTGTTCTAAGATTTGTATTATGAAATAGATCCAGAAAATATTCATTTAAATTTTATTTATCTAATCCAGGAGAAGCTTATATATATCAATCCATTCGTATAGTAGGGGACTTTCATCATGATCAGCAAATATTATCATTATCATAGCTATATATATATATATATATATAATATATATATATATATATATATATATATATATGTATATATATATATATATATATTAATAATGTTATAATGTTTCAGACCAACAAAGACCCTAGGATCCACTCATGGCTGGTCTACCTAACTGTGTTCGTAATTCCGTATTGTGCATGTCCTCCGTGGTGGCGGAGGGGACCTACAATTTTACATGGGTTCCGAACCACAAAGCCTTAATTTTACTACCTTAAACTATACCCAATCTATCAACATATGCGTCTAATCGATTTTTAAACATGTTTATAGATGTGCTACTAATTACTTCTACCGGCAAACTATTCCAGCTATTTACTATTCTATGCGTAAAAAAAGTTTTTGGCAACTGCTGTCTCGAACCTTCTACTTGTCAACTTACCCCCGTTATTTCTAGTCCTATTATATTGAGATATTTCGAAAAAGCTATATCTATCTACGTTATCGAACCCATTCATAATTTTGAAAAACTGGATTAGATCACCCCTTAGCCTCCTAGTCTCGAGTGCAGTCAGTTTTAACTCCTTAAGCCTATCCTCGTACGACTTCGATCTAAGCGACGGAATCATCTTAGTAGCTCGTCTTTGAACTCTTTCGATTTTGTCTATATCTTTTTGCATATGCGGATTCCAAAATTGGATCGCCTATTCCAAATGGGGTCTAACTAATGATTTATAAAGAGGAACAATACTATCCCGCGATTTGTATTAAAAATTCCGAGCTATAAAACCTAGCATATATATATATATATATATTATATATATATATATATATATATATATATCAGACATTTTAAAAACGCGCATACTTGTAATTTAGACTTCATTAGCCCAAATATCTATATCTGTACGTCTTCATTCGCTGTCATATTGTTCATCCAGACAAATTGTTGTTCTAAGCTATACAGATAAATTTAAAGAAATACGAGCACTAAATCAGACATACAGCCGTTTTCTAAACATTATTATTATATTATTTTATTATTATTATTATTATTATATATGTACAGTAGGGTGGATCACTTTTCACTTTTTTTTAAAAATTATAGCTGGTCAAAGTTTTTCCCATGATTTGGTTCAGTGGAAGTACACTGACACCATTTTCACCAAAATCGATCAATATTTAGGGGTCGCGCATCGACCTTGAAAATTTCAATTTTGGAAATTTGGCCAAATTGACAATTTTTTACTGAATAAAGATAAATCATCAAATGACCATATTTTCTGAATCATCTCAGTGAAAGAAATCCTCTCAGATACTTACCAAGTTGATCAGACAAGTGGTTTAGAAGTTACACTCACCTAGAAATAACATTAAAATTTAAAATACCGTATTTGTCCCCCGTTATGGACGTAATCATAGCATCAGTAGCTGGCGCATCCTAAAATCCCAATTACACACACACGCTATGTCTATGACCAATATTTTTACTAATCACAGTTTGCTTTTTACAGATCAACTGTGTCAATTGATTCTTGTTTGATAAGTCTAGACTTCAGTACAATGGATAAACTAACAACCAGGAGTGGGAAGACTCTGAAAGTTACTTATTCTGGAAAAGAGAAAGCAGCAACAACAGCACCACCTTCTCTAAGGTCAGCCACGGACGTCTTCTTAATTGGTCAGCCATCTTCCTCGATCGGTGGTGCCAAATTGCCAACCACCCATCAAGTTCTCCAGTACTTCTTCTATGCCAAGCAGGAAACTACTGACAGGAAGGCCGCCGTAAAAGACACGGTGGCCAATGTTCTGGCATTTTGGAACATGGCACGTATAAAGACGATCACGAGGCGTAACTGCGAAAGAAAACTGGAGTTACTGTGGGAAGAGTGGCGCTCGCTGCAGAAGAGCAAGATGAGAGACAGTGACGCGGGAAAAGGCAGGGAGAAGTTTTCAGAAAATCTGAACAAGCTCTGGGACATCGGAGCTCCCGATGCTATTGAAGAGATACAGAAAAGTCGACTGCTCTCAGACAACAACAAACAAGAAGATATTAAATTTTATGAGGATCAACGGGGCCTGCGCCAGGCAACAATGAGTGGGAATGATAAAGTGTTCGTTGTCAAGAGAAAACGGCAACTCTCAAGACAACAATCTCGTGATGAGCCAGGCACCTCAAAAACGAAATTAGGAACCGAAGCTGAGAGCGACGATGAATCTATAGAAAGCAGATCATCGAGCAACTCCGAATCACAGCTAGAACCACCATACCGACAGCCGAGAGAATCAACTGTATCAATCAGCCTTCCTCACCGCATCCTCAATGCACAGGCTGTTATTGAAGTGGCTGATCGTTTCCAGATGTCCAATAATCAGGTGTGTGTATATCAGTAATGATCTTTCCTTGACAAAGATATAATAGACGTAACGACGGAAAATTTAGTGATTATTTTGTCACATAAAAACCATACGCATCCTTGTCAATTTCCTTTCAATTTCGCACATAGGTGGCAAGTGTCGTGGCGGCAGTCCTACGTTCGGTAGATCCGCCCGCAGACCTGGACAAATTCAGTATCTCGAAGGACACGTCTCGCCGTGGAAGAGTGGCACATCGTTGTGAAGTGTCGACAGCTGTGCAGAAATCCTTCGTATCTCCGAGGCATGCTGTCGTCCACTGGGACGGTAAAGTAATCAAGGTCAGTTTTGCCCTCACCGTGGACGACAGTGAATTAACATGTTCCAGTGACGACAGTGGATTGACATATTCCAGTGGACGATAATGGATTGGCATGTATGACATACGTTTCAGGACTCTCTTGGATCATTGGAGCACCGCCAGGCGATTCTCATCTCCGGAGCTCCCCAATGCACAGAAGGAAAGTTGCTGGCCGTTCCGACTGTTGCTGACTGCACCGGTCTGTCCCAGGCCCAGGCGACTTTTCGTGCTCTCAAAGACTGGGGATGCGAGAACAACGTGATTGGACTGTGCTTCGACACAACTTCCTCCAATACGGGGGGGTGCAGGGTGTGGTGGTCCGGCTGGAGAACATGCTTGGTAAACCGCTCTTCCAGCTGGGCTGTCGCCATCACGTTATGGAGCTCATCGTGAGGGCAGTGGTCATCACCGCGTTTGGAAGAACCACAGCACCAACTGAACCTTTGTTCCAGTATCTGAGGAGAAGGTGAATTTCAAGTCTAAGGCGCATTTCTTTTCTCCAATGATTTTTTGCCTCCAGAGCAATTGAGATATCAGCGTCCTTCTACTAATGATGTTAATAGCAGTCGAAAAGGGAAACTTCAGTCGTTTTCATGCAATATTTTCATAACTCCCCTTTCAGGTGGGACAAGCTCGACCTCTCGACTTATCGCGAGCTGGAGATCGAGCATTTGGCGGAGGTGACGTGGCTGATGGAGCTCCGAGATGAGGCAGTCAAGTTCCTCGGCACCACTTCTGGTCGAGAAGACTACCGAGAAGTGGCGGAGATTACACTCCTGGTACTCGGGGCCCAGCCACGTCGTGGCACACACTTCATGCGCCCAGGAGCCTACCATCATGCGAGGTGGATGGCCAAGGTTGGTATTTTGAATTAGAAGTTAAATATTGTATTGCCTTCTGCAAACAGCCATTTGAAGTCCCTACCAGAAAAAAATAAGATAAATAATTTACCATTAAACAAACTTATATGGAGTGGTATCGGTATTTATACATCACAGTGCGTATTCGTTTCAGATCATCTACTACACGAAGCTCCTGATGTTCAGCGGTCAGCTGGAGTTCGACGACGAGCTGGTACAGAAACTTCAGAGAGTGGTACTATTTACTACACTCCTCTACGCACCTGCCTGGCTGGCGGCTCCTGTCGCAGCTGATGCCCCGCTGAATGACCTTGTGTTGTACCAGCGTCTTCTGCAGTACAGGGCTGTGGATCGCGAGATTGCAGAGGCTTCACTGGCAGTGATCAGGCGGCACCTTTGGTATCTGAGGCCTCAGACCGTCGTTTTCGCCCTCTGCAGTGACAAAGTGGAAGACACTGTGAAGCACGAGATGTCAAAGAAGCTGTGCCGCCTCGCTGTGCCCGTGGACTTCACGTATGGCAACGTCTCGGTTGATGACACAACGCGCCTTCCGGACCTGATCGATGAGTCATCGTGGTTCGTGTTCACAGGCCTGCAGGTGTGCGCGTCTACGTGGCTCACTCTGCCGGTGAATAAGTGGGATCAAGATAAGAACTACTGTGATCTGAAGAATGTCATCTCGCATCTGAAAGTTACCAACGACGTGGCAGAGAGAGGGATAAAACTGATAGAAGATTACGCGAACACTGTCACAAAAGACTAGTCACAGCTGCAGGGTCTTCTTCAGCTCGTGGAAAAGAGCCGGAAAGAACTCGGTGACTTCAAGAAGTCGTCACTTGCCAAGATGACGTAGCGCAGAGGGAAAGGGAGTTAGCAGAGAGAGTACATGGCGCACGCCTTAAGATGACGTGTGTTCTAACCACGATTCATACAGTTTTTGAACCTAGTTAGGGGCACCGGAGTAAGTGCCTTTAGTGATATCGGTAAACCGTTTTAATACAAAATACATTTGATCTTTCCTTATTCGTTTTATCTTATCGTAAAAAGCAGACAATGGCAGACAGCATATGGAGGTACGGGGACAAATGCGGTATTTTAAATTTTAATGCTATCTCAAGGTGAGTATAACTTCTAAACCACTTGTCCTATCAACTTGGTAAGTATCTGAGAGGATTTCTTTCACTGAGAGGATTCAGAAAATATGGTCATTTGATGATTTATCTTTATTCAGTAAAACATTGTCAATTTGGCCAAATTTCCAAAATTGAAATTTTCAAGGTCGATGCGCGACCCCTAAATATTGATCGATTTTGGTAAAAATGGTGTCAGTGTACTTCCACTGAACCAAATCATGGGGAAAACTTTGACCAGCTATAATTTTTTTAAAAAAGTGAAAAGTGATCCACCCTAATGTACAGGATTATTTAAATTAAACATTTGATTTCCTTCGCAATAAAAACAGTTGGCAGCTCAACCTTTTAACGTTTTAACGTTTCTCTTGTGTCTAATTTATTGTTTCCGATGGTTAGTTGTTGTTATTGTTACTTGTTTCAATTTTTATTTTATTTCGATCATAATGGTTTTTTTTTTATTCATTTGGAGAAAAATGGATTATGGTGATGTGGCTGCGTCTATGTCTATATATGAGGATTGTTGAACAAAGATTGTTGGTTAAAAATATCGCACAGTGTTTCATGTGTAATGAGCAATACCACTAAAGTAATTGAATACATATCTTCAGTAATAATTGTTCATGTAACAAAGATCTTTCACTACACGGCCGCTTCCCAGAGATGATTATTTGATCAAACCTGAAAGTTGGATTCTCTGCAAATTCTGGTCGCTTTGTGCAACAAACCGGGACGGGCCCACGGCTGTTTTATTACAACTTATTTCAAAGCAGTCCTAAATCCTCTAATCTTTCCTCTGAAGCAGGAGTCACACCAAACTATTTTACGATTTGTAACATCAATATACTAACAGAAGTGAGGAGGTCACACCTACACAGATATATAAATGTAGTACAATATACAAATTTTATCAGTTTCGTTAATTCCTCACTGCCTTTGTATCACACATGCGTATCTGTATTACCTAAAAATTAGTTACCTAGTTACCAGCTATATATATATACTGGTCAAAAAAAGAAACGCAATTAGCTTGCATATGGTGTAAAATTTAAGTTGTTAGTGGTATTATCACAGTTTCAAGATTATGGTTAAATGTTTGTTCAAATCTTTTAAAGCCACTTAGTGCATGTTTTTAAACCTGACTAATCCCGGCTAAGACGCCATTTTGTTACAAACAATAAACAGAGATTAAATTGAATGTATTCTTTATGAAGGCATGCATTTTTTCTTTGACTTCACAGAATACACTGCCCGTTGAGAAAACCAAACTTTTTCCCGCGATTGAGGCATGCCACGACTCTCAGAGGTCAACAGAGGTCGTGCCTTGGGCATGTTGGATGCAGGCATGTCTGCTGTCCAAGTTGCACAACGAATGCATGTGCATCCCAGCACAATCTCTTGGCTTGTTAGACGGTACAATGCCACAGGAAGTGTTCAGGACCTGCCAAGACGTGGGCGACCTCGTGTGACGACCCAACGCCAGGATCGCCACATTGTACTGCAGCGCCTGCGTCATCGGCAGCGGAATGCTCGTCAGACAGCCAGAGAGACACCTGGTATCCACAACAACAGAATTAGTGACCAGACCGTCAGAAACCGACTCCCTAATGCAGGACTCCGATCCCGCAGGCCTTACAGAGGTCCTTTTCTCACTGATGCAAGAAGGCAACGACGCCTGCAATGGGCCTATCAGCACCGTGACCTATCGTGGGCCTATCAGCTCTGACTGCCCAGCGCTACAGGGATGAGATTCTTCACCCACATGTTCTTCCATTCATGAGGCAACATCCAGAATTGGTGCTCCTGCAACAGGACAATGCCAGACTTCATGCAGCCAGGATAGTGCAGGCGTACCTGCAGGGACAACAGGTGCAGACCTTACCATGGCCAGCCTTCAGCCCAGACATGTCACCGATAGAGCACGCATGGGATGAACTTGAACGGCGAGTTCGCAGACGTCAGCATCAGCCGCAGAACATCAGGGAACTGATCCATGCAATTATTGAAGAGTGGAGGGCCATCCCTGTTGCTTTCCTGCAGAGACTGTTGAGGTCGATGAGGGCCAGACTCCAAGCCTGCATTGTGGCTAGGGGTGGCCATACGCGTTATTGACTGTTTGTTATGTTAAAGAATCATTTACTATATACTGAGTCCTCATGTTTATTAATAAATCTCAAAAATTGCGTTTCTTTTTTTGACCAGTATATATATATATGTGTGTGTGTGTGTGTGTCAGGGGCGTAGCTAGCCCTTTTTAATGTGTAAGCACCGAAGTGTGAAGCACGGACTTTTGGGAAGATGTGGAATAGGGTGTCCCAATTATGACCTTTTTTTCCAGATCCATTGAACATACCTTTCTTCCTGTTAGAAATGGTTCATGTTTACTAAATATATCAAAAAAAATATTCAATTTAGCAATATTGGGGGTCCCCCCCCCACGAAAATGGGCCTCCCTGAAAATGCTAGAAATACCTATTTTTTGTATTGTAATCAACCTAAATGAACAAGATTTTTGTCAAATATCAACATATTTGATATCAAAAGAAAGGTAATTCGAAGCTTTATTCAGTAAGTTACAAGAAACAGTAGTAGGGTGTTACCGCCCCCCCTTAGAGCATCATCCCAATGCTGCTCTGCGGCGATGGGCCTCGAAAGGATAAGACGAGTAAAAACTTTATTCATCTTATCGAATCGAAGTGGGAACAACTTGATTAACATTAGGTTAAAATTATATAAATTAAAATACTTTAAGCTTTTGACAATGTTAACAAAGCCCCATCGTTTTCTTTTATTTATTTCTCAACAATAACAAAGATTTTTACCAATAACAAGAAAATAAAGGTTAAAACAAAAGAAAGTAATCTTAGGAACCTTTTGCACTTAAAGCAATGAACAAACTTTTATTCGCTTGAAACAAAGCTTAAAATAAAGAACAAAAACAAATAATCTTAGTCATTCTTCCACACCACACCATTACCCACTTGAAAGTCAGATACTGAGGGGAAATGAATAAAATTAAACCCTTCAATTACCTATCTACCATAATGGTTTCGTTAAATAAGAACTTGACAATTTCTTTACGTATCACAAACAAATATATTTAACCAAATAAGAACTTACAAAAACAAGTAATAATATAAGGAACATTTCTTACAAAGTGACATTATAAATATAACAATTTTAAATTACATTAACTGTAAATAAAGGTTCAACAAAAACATTAAAAATTTTACTAAAGATCCTGAACAATTCTCCCTTCACGCTTCACCTACTGTTTTCTTTATTTTCTTAAACCCCGTAACCACTTGTATTCAAGTGCTCTTTGCTGAACATTGGGAATATCTTTCACTGTTCCCTTTGACCTTGTATGATAACTTGATACTGAAAATATCTTTGACAAGCTTCTCTTAGTTTTCACACTGCCACATAAATCCTCTGATTCTCTTCTTGTATGTATGCACTCATCCATTCTTGGTTCCACTTCTGATTCACCGTCATCCACCTTCATACCAATTGCTTGCTCTCTATCGTCAGAATTCACACCAGTCTCTCTAAGTTCCACATCAGACCATTCTATACTTCCATCACTTTGAACATGCGTCAAAGGTACCAATTACATACATTTCTTGTTCTTCACTTTTTCTCTTATTCTCGTCAGAGTCCCACTTACATCACTCATTTCATCATTTTCATTCTGAACCAAGTCATCTTCACACACATTGTTCCGCTCATTTGACTCAGAATCATCAATTCTATCAAAAGAATCCACTTCACCTGACAAACTCCCCAACTTGTCAGACCAACTGCATTCTTGGTCCACCCACTCCCTTTGAGCATTAAGCACATACGGCTCCCCCAACCCATACACCTTTGTCTCAGTTTGTACGAAAACATCTACACCCAAACGATTACATTGTTCACCAGCCACTCCTGTCATTTCAGTTTGAGTCATGACGTTACATCACTGAACTTCATACTTCCTTTCATAAGATTTTAATTCTTCTTTCAACTTCTCATTCGACCTTTCCAAATCATTTACCTTTTTCGCTATATACCTAAAATTGTGAAACCCTTCCTCTGTACGTTCACTTTCACTTCCAAAAACACTATCTTCTTCACTCGAAGAATCACTCTTAGATGACAGAGGCATTTCTCTTTTTACTACATTAAACGTTCTACTTTTCACGACCTCTCCATTCCATTGATCACTTTCTTTACAAACGTCACCCATTACACTTACGCTACTACTCTGCTCCTGTCTGTTAAAATACTCTTCTAAATACTGTGGAGGGTCCGCCCACATCTTCAAGTGATTATGGTGAGCTTGCAAAACTCTGCCTTCCTTTCCAATCACATAAGAGACACCACCATTCAACAGCTTCTGCACAGCATACGGGCGATCATATCTTTCTGACATTTTCCTACTCACACTTCGATCGTTCGTAATTATCTTGCGTAACACCTTCACACCTACTGCAAAAGGCAAAAATGCAGGATGTCCTTCCGACCATTTCGCTTTCTCTTCCCGCGACAAGGACAACATACTTCCACTTACATGCGCTTCTTCTAACAGTTTACTTGCAGGAGAGACTCCAGTTTGTGCATGCACTGCGTTGTTATACACCATTAAAGCTTTTGTCAGATATTCATCCCAATCATTCATTCTTTCACTCAAACTACTCAATAACCCAGTTAGTGTTCTATTCGCTCTTTCTACCGCGCCGTTACAAGCTGGTTTATAAGGACTAGCATACACATGACTGATACCATACTTCTCAAGCATTTCCTCAAAAGCTACTGCTCTAAACTCGGGACCATTGTCTGTCAACATCTTCGCAGGTACTCTTAACATACTAGAGAGTAATTGCTTCTCCAACACATTTACAACCACTTTCGCACTTTTATTCTTAATTGCCCTAACATATACCCACTTACTCTAATGATCCACACACACCAAACATCCGACATTTCCATTCACTGTCCTAGGCAGTACTACCAAGTACACTGCAATCAATTCAAATGGCGCTCTTGTAATCACTTTCAGAGTTGGCGGAAAGATAACCTGATGCCCTACCTTAAATTTCTGACAACGTTCGCATGATCTACATACATCACCTACCACCATATACAATTTAGGATGCCATACGTATCTAGATACCAATTCACTTAATTTGTCCCTTCCTATATGAGCCAGCTCTCTATGTATTACAGCCACAATATGCACCATCTGATCAAATTCCACCACAGCTGCACACAACTCATTCGTCAAACTCCTCCTCAGCAGTAATCCTTTAATAACCCTCATTTCTTTCCATGCTTTCTTAAAATCTTTTAAAAGAGGTTCTTTATCACTTATACATTCTTGTTTCTCTACCTTTTCCTTCAAAAGTTTCAACTTATCAGATCTTTCCTGCAAACCTAGTATTACATTCAACGGAAAAAACGAGTCACGCAACCAGCACAACTTCTGTTCTTCGACCATTTCTTCTTGTATACAAAAAACTGAAAATCTGTTTACACTTCCATAACACACAATAGCCCATTTGAAATCCAGCTCTACATCTGCCTTTTCCAAAAAGTTTAACCCTAATATAAGGGGTTCCAAAAAACCTTAGCCCCCCCCATTTGCAGCTTACATGTTTACTTATATCGAAATAGTTTTTAGTGATTATAAAAATATATAAAATTCTTTATTTATTGCAGGTATTAAAATTACTCTAGCTGATAAAGTGATAATATAATGGCTTCTCAATTAATTGGTGATTCGGAGAGGCAACGTGTGATAGATCGCATACGAGCAATAACATTTCGGGAAGCTCGTGATGCTGGAGCCACCTTTATAACACGTTCATGGGTTGCCAAAAAGTTGCGAAGAAGTGAGGACTTCGTCAAAAGAAATTGGAATAAAACTTTGGATGAATGTGAAATGGATACAACCAAATCTGGGCACCCAAATTTGCCACTCTCTCAGGAAACAAAGGACATCATTGAAAGCGGTATGCGTAAGCGGAAAAAACAGCTGTGCTAAACTTTCTAGAGGGATCGAATTGTTGAGAGGAAAGATCGTTAGTGGTGAGATCATTCGACTGTACCGTCATAGGCAAGGTTTAAAGCCTTGGCATGAACTTCCAAAGCCAAGAAAAACTCAACTTAACATCGATGACAGAATGTGGTTTGCCCATTATCTTGAAGATTGGGATGTGGATGATTTCATGCATTTAGCTGTCTCCGATGAATTTTTTGTTTACGTAACACGTCGGCCTAACTATCAAAATGAGCGAGTGTGGGCCACAACACCAGATGAAATCGATGACAATGAACATTATCGCGAATTATTGAAAAGTCCAGACTGTGTTGCTGTGTTTGTTTTGTTCACTGCAAAGAAGCTCATGTCGGTGCTGAAGCCAAATGGTCAGAGTTGGGATGGACAGTATTTTCGTGATATTATTCTATCCCAGCATGTCATTCCTTTTCTAAGAAACCCAAACAATGTTATGGATGTCGATCAGGTCACACTTCTGCACGATAAGGCCCCCTGCTTTAAGGCATTAGCCACTCAATAGTTGTTGCGGAACCATGAGATCGATTTCTTTGGAAATGAAGAATGGCCAGGAAATTCTCCTGACCTGAACGTCTGTGTACACATTGGATCAGTTATAAAGGACAAGGTTGAATGTCTCTTGTTTCAAGAACCTGCAGCAAATCGATTTTCGAAGGATACAATGACGCAACACATTGAAACTGTTTTAGCAAATTTGCGTAACGATCAAGATCTATTCACGTCACTTTTGGCAAGCTACCCAAAGCGAATTCAGGCTGTCTTGGAAGCCAATGGCGGGAACACCAAGTTTTAATTGTTTCTCATTAAATGCAGGATTAAATTCTCTTTTGTAAGGTATGTTTAGTTTTACTGTACCTCTAATGGTTTAGGCCATGGGAGGGGGCGGCTAAGGTTTATTGGAGCCCCGTACAGCAAACGGGTAAACTGGTCTCATGCACAATCGCAAATGGAAAGTCGTATTCCCCATACTTTGTTTTAATTTTCAATTCAACTGCTCTCCTTACATTAACTGTATTAGTACCCACTCCTTTTAACCATATATTAATTTCCAACTCTCTCAAAGCATACCCACACTCACGAAGCCAAAGAATCACCTTTTCTGTAACCAGGCTTATTACTACTCCGGTATCCAAGAGAGCGCAGAACTTCTTTTCTCCTACTCTGATCCATGTCCAAGCTACCACACTACCTTCATGCTCGCATGAAGTTACATCTTCACTACCTTCCCTGCCTCACTCATAAACAAGTTTATGGCAAGTTCCTCTTCAACCATCTCTCTTCCACTCATTGCTTCAAAATTCATCGAGTTGTCCTGTCCACCACTATTATTTTCATTCACAAATACACGGTTTCCCCTCTTAAATTCCCCATCGTCAATCACTGGGTTAAAATGTACCCCACTCAAACACTGTAAATGCACATTACTTAAATTATTATTATCCTTGACATTTGGGCCAACATACGTGAACGACCATTCCTTCCCATAATGTACCCAAACTTTAACATTAAATCGTTCACTTGCTACCAACAACACTTCTAGAGTGGGTATCACTCCACTCCATCTCATACTTTTCAAAATTTTCACACTTTTGCCAGCCTTGCTTATTTCATATCTTTTCCCATTATTCAATAATTCATTCACTAATACTTTCCTCAGGCCCTGTATAATGTATATTCTCTAGTAAATTATTTGCTTCCATTCTTTCCAGAACCAGAAACAAACTCTCAAATAACGAATTACCTCCTCCAGGCGCGCATTTTAATACACTTAACCCCTCCGGCAATCCCGTCATGCAATCATTCTCTTCCATCTCTTCGAGTTCTTCCACCACAACGTCTAGACAGAGCATCAGCAATTACATTTTCACTGCCAGGCTTATATCTGATTTCAAAGGTATATTCACCCAAGTCATCAATCGTCCGAGCTAATCTGCTGTCGACCATTTTCATACTAGATAAGTAATTAACGGGCGATCAGTATGTATAATAAAATTCTGTCCTAGTAAGAACGGTCTGAATGTTTTTACACCCCATCGTAATGCTGTAAGTTCCCTTTCAATTGTAGAGTACCTCCTCTGAACTTGATTAAATGTCATCGATGCGTAAGCTATCACTCTATCACTACCCTTCTGCTTTTGCGATAAACATGCACCGGCTCCCCTTCCTGACGCATCCACACACAATTCCAACTTCTCTGCCTTGTGTGAAAAATCTGGAAAACTCAAAGAACATCACGCGCCATTTCCGCTTTAAGTCTTTCAAATGCATTCACTCTAATATCAGTCCATACAACTCTTTCTCTCTTTTTACCTCCAGTCACTTCAGCCAAAGGTGCGGCAATCACTGAACAATCTTTTATAAATTTCCTTTGAAAGTTAACTAATCCCAAAAATTCACGTACCTGACTAACTGTTTCTGGTCGTTTAAACTTAAGTACTTGTTCCATGTACTCTGACTTTTTACGCAACCCATTCACACCCACAATATGTCCTAAAAACGGAACTTCAGCCTCTACCCACTTGCATTTGCTGGGATTAACTTTTATACCAGTTTCGGCAAACCTTTTCAACACCTGATCCAACAATTTGATATGGTCATTTAATCTCTCATTCATCAACAACACATCATCCAAATAAATCACCACTTTACTCCATGAAAATCCGGACAAGACCCTTTGCATCTCTCGTTGAAAAGCACTAGGGGCCGTTTTTAACCCAAAAGATACCGACTTAAACCGATATTGTCCCTGAACAGTAGAGAAAGGGTATATCCCTGCAAGTTTCTTCCAACGGCATTTGATAATATCCCCGTATTAGATCCAAGGAAGTAAAATATCGCATGCCGTGAAGACCAAACACAATTTCATTCAAATTAGGCATCGGGAACTTGTCTGGCTTCGTTACTTCGTTCAGTCTCCTATAGTCCACGCATAATCTAACAGATCCATCCTTCTTTCGTACCGGGACAACAGGCGAACTCCATGACTCGAGCAAGGTTCAATTATATCACATACAAAGCTTCTCACATTCTCTCTCAACTGACTCATTCATTTCCCTATCAAATCTTCTAGGCTTTTGACTAATAGGGGTATAATCACACAAATCTATTTTGTGGGATGTCATAGCTGATCTACCAACATCCATGTCTCCTTTGCTCAGCACCTTCCTATTATCCCACACTACCTGCCACACTCTTTCTTTATCTATTAAGTTCAACTCATCACTTAAAACAACTTCATCCTTGATTTCGTCCATTGTCCATTCACCTACATTTGCATCACTTCCTACATCATGCACCAACGTGTTTACTTGAATAATTTCATCACTCTCAAAATCTTTCAGTTCATCCTCCCGAACCAGTGAACATGCAAACCCAATCCTTGTACCCCTTTTCAGCTTTACATTGTTGTCAGCAAGTCTTTTCACCAGCACTTCTGTCTCCAAAGCTTCCCAGTCAAGCAGACCCGACCATACCTGAATGCTAGAACGAAGCTTAGGTTCTAAATCCTCGCTACTCATAAAAGAACAGTTTCGTCACTTCTACGACAACTCCGACAACTGCCAGGCATCACACTGTCCTCAGCTTTTTTCACCACCACTTTTGTCCATTTATTATCCTTCAAAGTTATTCCTTCTGTCACATATATAGGGATATTTGACACTATTCTCATGCATTTGCTTCTTTCCTCATTCACATACAAGTCATCCTTTTCTCCATTTATACCAGTTTTCTTTAAACACTTCTTCCCAGCATTAACTGTTATTTGTCCTCCAACCAAAAAATTTATACCAAAAATTACATCAATAAGCAGTCCTCTCACCACTATAAAACTATGAACTCCAAAGTCAACACCGTGTATCCGCACTCTTAAGTTTATTTCTCCATTACATTTCAACTCATTTTCGTTCATTCCAAATCCTTTGAATCGTACTCTAACATCTCTAATTTCCACACCCTGCCAAGACGACACGACTTCTGCACTTATTAAACTCATTTGAGCCCCAGAGTCAATAATAGAATTTAACAAGCTTCCATTCACTTCTACTTCGATTAGTTTAGTTGCTGCTAATATATTCATATCATAATCACGTTGCCAAGCAGTAAAAACCACTGTGCTTCTATACCTATTTTCATTCTCATACACTTTATGAATTCTCTGAGGTAAAGCCTCCCGTTCTTTCCATACACCACTATAATCCGGTATCCATTCGTCCACTTCAGGATTCAAAATTACGTTTTTACTAACATTTATCTTAACTTCCGCTGGAGGGACACCACACGGCATGTATGCTTCACTCTTATCTTGCTCCGGTCGGTCCCTATTCAGACCGGAGCTGCCACGTTTAAATTAGTACGTTCAGCACCTTTACTAGTTTCTCCATTTCCACATTCGTTCACACGAGCAGTACCTCCGTGATTAGCATTCTCAATCCCAATCAACCGCAGTTTCTCAAGGGCGGGACATTTCGCTATCGTATGTCCAAGCTCTCTACAAAAATAACATCTTAACCTTGCAGTCCCCTCCTTATTAACCGCACCCGCGTCGCGAAATTTCTTTGGACAATCTTTTATCCTGTGTTCTATACTTCCACATATCAAACATGCTCCTTTCCAACGCCAGCAGTCATTCCTAACATGCCCCTTCTTTTTACAATAACAACACGTTAGCAACTTCCTGTCACTCGCACTTCCTTGACCACTCGCACGCTCTCCACCCTCATTCTTCGCAGCCCCAGTATATGATTTCTCATTTACCGAAGTAGCCTGCCTCCTCCACTCATCCTCTGGCAATACTGCCCACACAGGGAACTCTCGATCATACGCCACATTAACACGTTCATTTTCGTCTTCATATTCATCCTCTTCCATGGCCCATTCCACCAAGTCTCTCCACTTCACAAACTTTCCATCTGTATCTTTACCCATTCTTACTCTTAATCTTTTAGCAACAGCATTTGGAACCGAAACCAAAAACTGTTGTTTTAAAGTTTCTTTTTCTTTCACCCACTGGCACAGCCGCTTCGTACAATGTTTGCAAACGCAGTGCAAATTCGCTCAGTTTCTCATTAATCTTTTTCTCTGCTCTCCAAAACTCTCTCTGACTAACAACAGGTTCTTCCTCTCTATCCTCTTTACACCAATTTCTAATTCGATTAACGATTGTATTATACCGCACACCCGTCTTATAACAACTAAAATAGACCTGCAGTGCCTGACCTTCCAAAACGTTACGAAGCTCAACCACCCATCGATTTTTATCCAATCCCATTTGTTCTTTAGCATACCTCTCAAAATCAGCAATGAAGTCATCAAATTTCTCTACTCTGCCTTTGCCATATTTCCATGGTTTCGCTGCTCTAACATTACTTTTATCCATAAACAATCTTCGATACTCCCACACTTCACCCATTAAAGTAATCATTACCCTCTTAAAAGCACTATCCTCATCCATACCACTATCAAGCAAATCCAAAAATTTGTCTAACCAAGCATTTCTACACTCGCGTTCACAGTCTGACTCTGCACCAGAACTACCATCCGTCGTATACATTCTCTTTTTTGTATTCCCTTCCTGGTTAATGTTCCTACGTAACCTTCTCTTTTTACTCTTACTCATCACCTCCTGCCACACTTCATTTTCGTCAACATCCGTCTCATCAGAATACTCATGCTGAACTCTTTTCTCCTTGACAGGAACTTTCTCACTCTTCCCTAGTTTGCTCAACTTCTCATTCATTTTTCCAAGCATCGACTCCATAGTCCTCTTCAAGTTCATCAAATTCTCATCATCATCATCATAGCATTGATAGTTAAAACAGCATCGATTGCTTTGTTTGGGTCATTTGCTCCACCTATCGTTCTTGTACCTTCCTCCTTTTCTTTCGGACGCACGGTCATCCTCACTCTCTCCTCCGAATTACCTTCTTCCTCTCCCATCATATGCGATCCAGTTGAAAACCAGAGAAACAAAAAAAATTGTATAGAAAGTATCCAAACACCTTAAACTTTTAACCAAATTATTTATACAACCAAAATATTTTAGCGCTCAGCAAAAATAACCATGAATACAAGAAAAATTTGCCCCAATCCAAACTTAACCTATAGCAACTGAAATACTTTAAATAAATATGATTAGATTCCCTAAAATTACTAGTTTACACAAACTTATTCAATAAAGATCAAAATATCGAATTAACAAAGACAATTAATACAATCTTAAATTTAAACACTAAAATCACCGCAATTGCAAAATGTAGTTGGGCGCCACTTGTTACCGGAAAGCTCCTTTCTCGAGGTGCGGGTACCATGAACTATTTATCCAAGCTACACTCGGGTCCAGTAAAAGATACGTTTACATAAATATATTTACAAAACCCAAATATAAACTTAAATTAACATTTAAACTTAACCCAACCTTAAATTAACACAAACTTAACACTAAACTTAATACTTAAACTTAACCTAACACAAACTTAATACTTAAACTTAACCTAACACAAACTTAATACTTAAACGTAACCTAACACTTAAACTTAATACTTAAACTTTAAAGTGCTATACAAGCAGTACATCCTGTGCCTACTTAAGGTAAATTGTCACTTCGGCTATCACTTCACTTCGGCTAGTCCAGTAGCATTGGTGTTTAGACGGGCAGGAAAGGATAGGCTTCGCTCCAATCCTGTCTTAATCCTCGAATTTACTGATGAAGCTCAGCCTCGGAACGGGGCCACAAAACGTTCCGACCGTTCTCGTTCAGCTCAGGTAGACGAAACGGTTTTACTTGAATCAGGAATTCAGTTCCCCAGCCGAACCCAAGCGTTGTTCCACACTCCAAATTTGAAGCCTCGTATAGAGGCTTCCACACTTGCACCGTAGGCAATGCTTATTTGCACTATAGGTAATGCTTAAAGATACCACTGTACTCTGTACCCTGAAGTGATTGCAGATCTAATGCCGACAACTCGCATTCAAATATCCAACTTCTTGCAACTTTTAACTTTGAATCTCCCGCTTCCAACCTCTATTGTTCAGATCACAAGCACGAATCACCCCCAAACTCCATTACTACTTTTCACCTTGCTCACTTTCAAATCATTCACACCAAGCTCTAGTTTCGCACTCCACCTATCGCTCACGTTCAACTTTCCCAATGACCCTACCATACCAATCACACTCTTACAATGCCATAAGTTGATATTTCTTTTGTTTTTCATCGTCGCTTCGCTTTTTTCTATTATATTCAGATTCTTCTCATTGCCTCTTCCGATCCTACTTTTTAGCCAAGGCTTGATCAATGCCTCCAAAACTGACGCAGGAACGATCTTCTCTCTGTTTGATAAGCAATTCTTTGTCCAATTCGATAGTCATTATCTTTAAGGCATCTGCTCTGGCGACATCGAAAATGGCTTCAAGATCAACATTGAATACTGCCACATTCATTTGTACGCTTTCTGAAGACGACTTCCTATTTTTCTTCAGCGTACAATATTGTTCGAATAATTTTCTCACTTTCCTCTCAGCATTGTCCGATCTTTGAGTTGGAATCCTTTCTTTATCCCAGATATAAAGAACAGCAGAGACAGTCTCTTTCAAACTTGCAGTGACTGTTCGTTTTTTCTCGATGTGATGAAATAAGAATTTGCTTAACATTTCACGCTTTGAAAGTAATCTCGAGGTTAGATGTTCTTTTGTAGGTTTTCCAAAGAGGTAGGTACTGGCAGAACTTCGGGTTGGCCGTTTGGCGTCCACCATAGCGATGAGTGACTGTAACAAACAGAAAACAAATCAATATTTTAATAACTTACATTTATAACTATATAATAAATAGCTTATAATTTATCACTCTTTCCTACAATGAGGTATGAAAAGAAAAGAACATCATCTAGAATCGCATATTTAAAACGCGGCTCCGTCCATTCATATGAATATTTATTGTATCATGTATCATACATAATAAGACTATATTATATAGTGTGGCGCAAAAGCGCAAAAGTACTACAAATCGATGAATCGGTACAGAATTTAAATTCTTTACCGAGTCATGGATTTGTAGTACCTGGTGTTCCATACATTAAAACCAAGCTCACCCTCTCGTCTATTGTTAATTTCGCAGCCATCTCCTACCTGAAAGAAAAAAATAATACATTATAATCAACACTGAAAATTCCTATGATGCGCGACTTTTGCGCCACCCTGTATATAGATATGCTACATATATTTTATACATACCGGTATGTAATTATACGCAAAGAATATTTAAAATATATGTCACAACCATGCGATTTACCATTTCTATGGTTGAACAGTATCCATGTTTGTGCCATTAGAAGTTCGCTGTAAACAGCGAATGTTCCTCCCTTAGCTGTGCCTCTCTAATTCGTCTCCTTTGATCTCTCCCAAATAATGACTTATACTGTACAGTACGTACAGAGTAAATCACTCTGACGTCATAAAGTAACTTAATTTCCTTCCATACCTTGAATACTGAATCACGTGTTTAGGATGTGGATATCTTTCGTATTCAATGTATGGTAAATTCTTTAATAATAATAAAAACTTCACTCTCTATAAGTCATTACTTATGTGTTGTGTCCTGTCTGGTGTTATGCAATATAAATATTATTCAACCATACTCATTCATACATCCATGTTCTTTCTTGACCGCTATCCTTTATTAATTTTATTACTTATTCATTCATCTACCTATTGTCTACTTATACCCTATCAACTTATCAGTATGTTTGCTCGTGTCTAGATTACGCACACAACTTATTGTGTGACGACTGTGTACACTACTTTGTGCAGTCGTACATGTCCCTTGACGATCATGATTACGTACATGTATTCTTTTTACGTTTTATTTTTTTTATTATTTCACCTCTCGCAAGTTGTTTATTATTGCTGAGACGAAGGTTCGAATTCCGATTACGTCGTCAAAAGCGAGCCTCTGAATTCGAACTCTTCTCTCTTGCCTCTGCTACCAATTTATAACGTTAAGATGTGATGTTATATTATTATAATATACCATATTGTTCCCCTGCCAGGCTACTGGTTATTATCTACTTAGGCACATAGTTATCCACGTTCTCATTACCTGTACTTACTACTTCTACCTAATTGTCATTCAAATTCCGTTACTTATGTGTTACGTTATCATTAATGTCCGTGTACTTTCAAATGAAAAGTACACCGTATTTTTTCTCCGCTTTCCTCATCGCTGGCTAATTAGACCTTCAAACTATAATAACCAACCATTCTTCTAATAATATTTGACATAATTTGGCGTAATCACTGTTAACTATAAATATATATAACATTGCTGTTAATCCCCTTTAAATTATAAAACAACGGAGAACTCTCCTTCATTATTTAAATTGTGTTACCTATTCAGATTACTTCAGTATTAGATATGTCAATTAACAAATTGCTAAAATTGTAATTAACGGTAATTAATGTATGTAATATAATGTAATTTATGTACTGAATGTACTCGGTACATGTCGGCCCCCGACATTATGTCGCCACCCAAAAGTGTATACCTTACAAAAATTAGTAATTTTTTTTGTTAACTTTTTGCTTAAATTATGCTTAACATCAGAATTCTGTAGCTCTCCAGCTAAAGTGGGAGCTTAACCTTTGACTGCATTCCCCCAAAACTGAGGCTTATTTATTTCTTGTATTGTAAATTAAATCATTCCTGCCTGAGCCTTTACCCGAGGAGGCCGAGCCCCCCTCGCCTTAAATTCCTGCCTGAGCCTTTCCCCGAGGAGGCCGAGCCCCCCCTCGCCTTAAATTCCTGCCTGAGCCGTTGTTACCAGAGGTGGCTCCTCTCTCATCTTAAATTCCTGCCTGGCCCGTTGTTACCCGAGGTTGCACGTCTCCCACTTTAAATTCCTGCCTGAGGCTTAGACCAAGGAGGTCAAGCCTCCTCATTTTAAATTCCTGCCGTAACTCTTACTCGAGGAGGACAAGCCTCCTCGCTTTCAATTCCTACCTTAACTATTGTCAAACGGGGTCGAACCTCTACCCCTGTAAATTCCTGCTTGAGCTGTTGTTGTAAGAGGTAAAACCTCTCCCCCTGTAAACTTCTGATTATCAGTGCCTCGTTCTGTATATACTTTGTGAATAAAAATTTATGAGTGAACTAAAACTCCAATTTTTGAAGTGAAGTGTTTCCATTCCCCCCTTCAGGAAAAAAACCTGGGAGAAACTGTTCATTGGTACTCGGATGCTCTCGGCTAAGGCCGAGCTTACCCAACAAGGACCACCTTCGTTGGCTTGTCCAAAGTGCATTAACCCTAAAAAGTCGCAAGCGGGCAGAGGCTCGCACAACCTATGCGCGACATATACACTAATTTATAGCTTATCTACATTTCAGTATATATGAATGTAGCAGCTTTGTAGCTCCTAAATATTCTGAAATAATTATGAATAGCCAAAATTTATTCGTTCATATATATTTGATGAGATTTTTACTCACCAAAAATATACGAAGTTTATTTCCGATTTATCACGAAATCAATGCTTCACCCACATCATACAGCTGCCGACTACACACTGCATTAAGAGGCCGCACATTTCCAGCATTTGCTTGTCAAAATCTTCAAACTCAGAGTGAATGAAGTTAGTGACTGATTCAAGGTCACGCAACCCAAGACGAATTAATATGTTGGTTTTGTACATGTATAATTTTGTATATTGTGTATCCTTTACAGCTATCTCTCGTAACCTAGATTAATATATATATATATATATATATATATATATATATATATACAAGGAATTACCCAAACCAATATAATTCTAGTATGAAAAATGTTCAATTTGTAGCGACCTCTAAATCTGCTCCAATTTGCTAAACATTTCGTGTGAGTGTTATTATTACATAGTGTAACAAGAGCAGCCTTGAGGAGATTGACATTTTGAATTTTGAAGTTTTACCATACTATCTTGGACCATCCTAATATATATTTGTGTGTGTGTGTGTGTGTGTAGATATTATATATTGTTAATGGTATGATCATGTTGATAAGCTTAATAGGACCGTAGGATTTGAACTAGATAAAATAGTGTAATGTTGGCGTGATCTCTATTTTCCCTTATGAGCTGGAATTCATACCCTAACCTGAGTAAAAAAAAAAATTATGATCTAAATGAAACAAAAACTGAAATATGTAACAATACCAACAACTAGTCATCGGAAACAATAAATCAGACAACAGAAACATACTTACTTAAAAGATTGAGTTGCCAACTGTTTTTATTGCGAAGGAAATCAAATGTTTAATTTAAATAATCATGTACATATATATAATGATAATAATAATAATAATAATAAAATAATAATGTTTAAGCGTATATTTAGAACGTATATTTAGAAAACGGCTGCATGTCTGATTTATTGCTAGCATTTCTTTAAATTTATCTGTATAGCTTAGATCAGCAATTTATCTGGCTGAACAATATGACAGCAAAGGAAGACGTATAGATATTTGAACTTATGAAATCTAAATTACAAGTATGCGCGATTTTAAAATGTCTGATATATATATATATATATATATATTATAATGTTTCAGACCAACAAAGACCCTAGGAATCTACTCATGGCTAATCTACCTAACTGTGGTTGTATTTGTGTATTGCGGATGTCCTTCGTGGTGGCGGAGGGGACCTACAATTTTACGTGGGTTCCGAACCACAAAAGCCTTAATTTTACTACTTAAACTATACCCAATCTATCAACATATGCGTCTAATCGACTTTTAAACGTTTATAGAAGTGCTACTAATTACTTCTACCGGCAAACTATTCCAGCTCTTTACTATTCTATGCGTAAAATAGTTTTTGGTAACTGCTGTCTCGAACCTTCTACTTGTCAGCTTACACCCATTATTTCTAGTTCTATTATATTGTGCTATTTCGTAAAAGCTATCTCTATTTACGTTATCGAACCCATTCATAATTTTAAAAACCTGGATTAGATCACCCCTTAGCCTCCTAGTCTCGATTGTAGTTAATTTTAACTCCTTAAGCCTATTTTCGTATGACTTCGACCTAAGTGACGGAATAATCTTAGTTGCTCGTCTTTCAGCTCTTTCGATTTTACCTATATTTTTGCGCATATGCTGATTCCAATATTGGATCGCCTACTCCAAATGGGGTCTAACTAATGATTTATAAAGAGGAACAATAATATCGCGCGATTTGTACTCAAAATTCCTAGCTATAAAACCTAGCGCTTTGTTTGCCTTATTGACCGCTGCTGTACTTTGTGACGCTACTTTTAAAATACCAGTGACGATAACTCCTAAATCTTTTTCCTCTTCTATGCTTGCCAACTCCTTCCCTGACTTACTATACGCAAAATTACCGTTACGCGAACCTATATGTAAAATTCTGCACTGATCGACGTGAAATCTCATTTGCCATGTAACTGACCAATCTACGATTTTGTTCAGATCTTCCTGGATTTTACCTCTATTTTCATCATTAATTGCCGTACCACCCGACTTCGTGTCATCCGCAAACTTTGAAACTGTACTGACTAGGCCGACATCTAAATCGCTAATATATATAAGAAAAAGCAAGGGGCCCAATACAGAACCCTGAGGAACGCCGCTCGCTACATTAGCCCAAGACGACTCCGCTCCATAAACAACCACCCTGTTTCCTACCTCGCAACCACTCTTCTATCTAATTTATTACTACAACCCTGATTACATGAGCCTTAGTTTTTTCAACGAGTCTTTTGTGCGGTACGGTGTCAAACGCATTTTGAAAATCTAAACACACTACATCTAACGCCCGATGACTATCTATGATAATGATAATATTTGCTGATCATGATGATTGTCCTCTACTAAACGAATGGATTGAAATATATAAGCTTCTCCTGGATTAGATAAATAAAATTTAAATGAATTTAGTTAATATTTTCTGGATCTATTTCGTAATGCAAATATTAGAACAAAACAAAATTTGTTTATGAGTTAACTGTAATTATTCTAATTTTATTTTGTGTGGTATCAATTAATATATTAAGACCAATCGGTGAACCTACACACATTTGGCAAAGAGTTATTTTTTGTGCCATTAAACGTCTTCGAATAGGTCAATTAGGCAGGTTGTCTCTTATGGAATTTTATTTTAAGGTTTTCCTGTTTAAGCCAAAATAATCGCTAATATTCAGATTGTAAGGCTCCTTTGTCAAGATCATGTTGCCATAACGCCACGGTCGGCGTTAAAGAAATCTTTGCTATTTATCAGACACTATAGTTCTTCCTATATACATAATATATATACGTTGTTTTTATTTACTAGTGTGTGTATATATATATATATCTCAGCAGAAACCTGATGCTCCAGAAATGCATCTTTTGCACGAACGCTTCCAGAGAGATAAACTAACGGGGCCCGCGAAACTGTACACGGCGGAACGCGCTGAAACGCTGCGTAAAAAAAGCCATGAAATTTTTTTCCTACTCAACTCAACATCTCGTCAGGAATGTTTGTTCGTTTGTTTGTTTGTTTTTAAATATTTCTCATGAAAGAAACCTCTTAAAGGAACCCAAGGAGGAAATTCTCAAATTACTCCATTATGTTTGTTTTCTTGTTTTTTGTTTTCCTTTTTTGTTTTTGTTTGTTTTTGTTTGTTTTTGTCTGTTTTTGTTGGTTTTTGTTTTAAACCTCTCTCATGAAAGACCGTGAAGTATTCTAAAGGAAGGCATGGAGGAAGTTCTCAAATTGATCCATTCTGCTTGTTTTTCTTTTTCTTTTAAGGAGAAGAGGGCCCCGCAAGGGGCAAACCCCTAAATGCCCCTTATTAAGGACGATGAGGCCTCATATATGCGGTGAGGGACTTAAGGAAGGGGGCCCCCCCATAACGGAGGCGAAGGCCTCCAGGGGCAGGTTTCAAAACACCCCAATTTCCTCAGACCAAATGTGGGCATACTACTACTGTGTGTGTATATATATATATATTAGGGTGCCCCAAAAATTAACTGAAAATTTGCATTGCTATTCTCCACAAGGCTATTCCTGTTCCATATCACAAAAGAAGCCTTCATACAAAAAATCAGGAAGATCGGCCAATATTTAGAGGTCGCGACCTCAAGGTAAAAATATCTAAATTCCATAATTTCAGTAATTTTGGGTCACCATTATGTTCTACAATAAATATTTGCCGAGCAACGCCAGTGTAGACTGTAAACCTATATCCAAAGAATCACTATATGATAGCAATGCACTCTTCCCACTAGCTCAGTTGGTCGCCAAGTCTCGGCAGGTGTAGACGTGTTTTTTGTGTTCCTGCCATCTGGGTTACGCCTAGGGTTGCCAACCGTCCTTTTTTGAAAAGGACAATCCATTTTTGTAGATTTTTGTCCTTGTCCTTTATTGAGTTCGGAAAGGACGCCATTTGTCCTTTTCTGATAACAATCTTGTTCCAAACAACAGTTTTGTAATAAAACTTTTGTTTAAAAGGACATAATTACAGTCTTAAGTCGAGTAACATTTTATAAGTTCATTTCTTCACCTCAATATTAACGTTCCGTGTAGCGGGCCTGTAGGATTGCGTTTCTTAAATAAAACTTGGCAATCACTTCTATGTAGATTGCAGAACCATCTCGATTCGTTCAGTTCTTCTCCAGTCTCAGAATTCCCTGAGGCGAGAAAGTTCCGAAAGTGTTAAGTGTCAACAAATAGGTACGTTATTTACGCAATAATCATAGTAATTTCCTCACCTATATAAATTTGAAGTGTACAAACACAGGCAGAAAATGACACCTGCTATTGAAACATAGTGATTTCAAATTTGTGAATATTTTCAAAGTAGTATCTTTTGTTTTATCTATTTCTGGAACATCTGCATATTGCGAAAGAATTTTCAGTGTGATGAACGCTCAATCGCGTGATGATAGAAACCGATGTTCGGTTGAACTAGTAAAAAGTGAGCTTTTTGTTTATTTCAATTTAAAGGATAATTGTTTGGGTTTTGCGAAAAAAATAAAAAATGATACTCTTTTACTGAAATCTGCAAAAAATCAAGAAAAGTATAAATTTAACAATAAATAAATATTAAGTTACCATAAATTTTGTCAATGCATGACTCAATGGGTCAATATTTGTATATCAATAAAAATATTTCCTTTAAGAAAATATGCAATAAAAGAGTATGCAGTATAAATTGTAATAAATTATAAATAAAATTTTACTTCTTTCCCTGACCCTGTAGACAGTATATTGGAATTGATGTTCTTGTCCTTTTTTCAAACTTCATGGAGTTGGCAACCCTAGTTACGCCGCACAGTGAATCACACCAATAAGGCAAGTTAAACTTTTCACCAGTGAGTGGCGGACACCATGCTAGTTTTTCTGTCATTCATTTACTGCACTGACCTTGATAAGCAATTTGGAACAATGAATTGTTTTTTAAAATTGTTAAAAATTAAAAGAAAATTTAAAATTTATAAAAGTTTATTAAAATTTTTAAAATTGTTTGTTTTATTTTCTACATAAAACATATATATACTAGGTTCTTTAACTCTAATTTCCATTTTATCTTCCATTCCACAGGCCAAGACCATGACAACGATAAGGAACAGTCCGAAAGTTTGGCTCCTGGGTAAGCCGGACCCGGACATCTTGGGATCTGGCCTGTCAACAAACGGGACTATTCTCAGGAACTTCATGTTTCACCACCAGAAGGGATCCACAATCGGTGACAGTGCTAAGGCCACCATAGACAGAGCGCTGACAATCTGGGACAAGGCACGAATTCCGACCCAGCGGGTGGACTCCGGCGTGCGCAAGCTTCGGAAGCTCTATGAAGAATATTGTGGGTTGAAGAAAAACCGATTGAAACCGAAAGACGGGTGCCGAATCAAGGAAAGAAAATTCGAGGAGAATCTCACCAAACTATTTGACATCTCACGAAAAGACGCCCTCAGTATTATAACGGACGAAGAAGACAAACAGTTCCTGCCGATGCAACAGCAGGATCCCTCGAGCGCGATTATGTCAGGGATCGACAAGACCTTGACGAACAAGGAGACTCGCAAGCGCCTCAGGAGTGATCAGGCCAGTGCTCTGAAGGAAAAAAGCATGTTGAGCGCCCAACAGGCGAATACGGCTGTTCCGTCTAGTTCCGCCATTGCTGACATCTGTAGCTCCTCCACATCGACGGTTCCGAAGATGATTTCCAAGCTCCGTCAACATCCCGTCAAGATCAGCCAAGGAATAAGAAATCGAAGCAGACCATTGTGACCAAGGAAGTAGCCGCCGCGCTCGACCGAGTGAAACTCCCTGACCGCGCTGCCATGTTCGTCGTAGGAGCCGTCACGCAAGCGCTCGGTCATGGCCTGGAGTCTGTGGCGCTATCCCGGAACACCATTCAGCGAGCGCGGGTCACCACTCGTGAGGCGATAGCAACTGCTCAACAGGCTGTTTTCTCGCCGGAAAGCCCACTGCTTCGCCACTGGGATGGTAAACTGCTTCCAGATATCGCCGGCATTAAAAAGCTTGTGGATCGCGTCGCTATCTTGGTAACTGGTGGTGAAACAGAGCAACTTTTTGCCTTCCCTAAGATCGGCCGCGGCACGGGAGAGGAGCAGTGCAATGCATGTGTCTAAACGCTGGAGGAATGAAACCTCAAACCCATGATCCATGGACTAGTCTTCGACACGACGGCAACCAATACTGGGCTGAATATGGGCTCGTGCACCCTAATTGAGAAGGCTCTGGACAAGGAGCTCATCTGGATCGCGTGCCGTCATCACGTGTTCGAGGTAATGTTGTCGGCCGTATTTTCTGTCGCCCTGACACCAACCGGTGGGCCTGAAGTGGGAATCTTCAAACGCTTCCAGAAGACCTGGCTTGATATTAATATAGTTGATTTCCGTTCTGCTGGAGACGAGCTCTTCGTTGGCATGCCGGATGGCCTACGAGAGGAGATGATGTCATTTTACTCGGAGGCAGTCAAGAGCCAGCTCCCACGGGATGACTATGGAGAGTTGCTTCAGCTCTGTCATATATTCTTAGGGAGATCCTCCGACGGAGAACCGTCCTTTCGTGCGCCAGGCGCTATGCACAACGCGCCGTGGATGGCTAAGGCAATATACTCGCTGAAGATCTTCCTTTTCAGGAGCCAGATTAAGTTGACGGCCCACGAGACAGCTGGCGTCACAAAGATTTGCCTCTTCGTTTCTCTTATTTACGCTCGCTACTGGCACGAGGCCCCTCTCCCAGAGAGGGCCCCCCTCAACGACTTAAATATAATTGCTCTCCTCCATGAATATCCTGACCGTGCCATCAGGGAGGCGGCTGTTAAGGCCTTCTATCGCCATTTGTGGTACTTCTCTGAGCACCTCGCGCCTCTCGCCCTCTTCGACGACTGCGTAGACGAGATCACCAAAGCAGCTATGGTTGACAACTTCTTACGTCCCTCAAACCAAAAACTCTTGAGACGTCTGGACGGGACTGTGTTCGATCATCGTTCTTCATTGGCGTCGTACATCACGAGCCGGTCTTTGAAGATATTCGATATACTTTCCATGAAAGGACAAGATGAAGCCAAGACATTCTTGTCAAAACCTTCCTCCCTCTGGCTGACAGACCCCATTTACCAGTTACTTAAGTGCAGGCTTCTCAAGGTTGTCAACGACTGTGCCGAACGAGGAGTCGCTCTTGTTCAGTCCTACAATACCGCGCTGACGAAAGACGAGACCCAGAAACAATACCTACTGCGACTCGTCGCCAGCCACCGAAAAAGATTGCCATTTCCGACGAAGTTGGCTTTGACGAAGAAAAAGTAACGGGTGTGACGTTGTTTGTTTGATATACAAGGATTTAGTGCAGTCGTATTAACTGCTATGATATGTGTGTTCTAGTATATTTTTGCATAACATGTGATCTGTGCTGTTGACTTTAAATTTTGAAATAAACATTGATATTGTATTTTTGTTTCAAATCCTAAAAATATAGGAACTGGTCGCGACCTTTAAATATTGTATGATCTGTCTAATTTTTTGCATGAGTTCTTACATTTTGATATAAAACATGGATGGCCTTGTGGAGAAAGATAATTTCAACTTTCATTTTTTTGGGCCACCCTAATATATATATATATATATATATATATATATATATATATATATATATATATATATATATATATATATATATAACATACTGTAGTTGTAGTTTGTTTATATCTCGTCGGGAATGAACGTTTTGTTTCTCTCTCTGCATTAATATCAAAATAAGAAGGGAATAATTTCTCGGCGGTTTATTCTGTTTACACCCAAAAGTTTATAAAGTATCAGGAAATCCGTGCATATAAATTATAGTAAAATTCATTGAATTAGAAAGTTCAATATGGTTTACACAATTTATCACAAGTTAAATACATATTCAATCGAAATACAGTAGGCATTTGAGAAAAGTTTGGAAGAAGGCAGGAAAAGATCATAAAATCCAAACCTTCGTGACCGACTCTCAGCCAAAAAATAAAAAATTGTGTGTGCGTGTGTGTATTGATCGACTACAGTAATAAATAACAGACCATGGGTTCAAATTCTCACCTAATTTGCAACTTCTGTAATTTAGAAACAACTGAAAATGTTGCAATCAGGTGTAATTTCTGTCAAAAATTGCGCGACTTTAATTATGATAGGAAAGTATTCCTTGTATCGAACGCCAAACAAATCACGGGCATCAAATTTCTGTGTGACGCATGTACCGAGATTGTAAACTCATTTGTGGTATTTAAAGAAATGGAAAATACAAATACGAATGCGAGAGAAAAGGAGAGAATAGTGTGGAGAAAAGATAACCAAACTGTCCCGAGGCAAAATGGTGTGGATGAAAGAGAAACAAATGAAAATATAACATGGAAAGAAAGCACTATCATAAAAGAAAAGAAACAAGTACACTCGCTGATATGATAAAACTACCAAACAAAAATAATGATAAAAAGGCGACAAGAACTAGAAACGTAGAAAATATCATATGCAAATATTATGGTAAAGGCCATTGCAGATACCGGGATGGGCAATGCTTCTATGCACATCCCCCTTTATGTAACTTCCATTACAAAAATGGATGTTGTAAATTTGAAAAAATCTCCAAGTTCCACCACCTAAGTCTCTGCAAAACTTATGCAAGATATGTGAGATGCGAATACGGGCAATAATACCGTTACCACCACTCCCAAAGGAACACGACAGTTGAGCAGTCAAAACCAGAAACAAACAGGGCTACCAGTTTTTTAGCTGTAGCAAACACATTTCAACTACTAAATACCATCCAACAAATAAAAAGTCAATTGACAAATACGGGGATCCGAGAGCCGTACAAAATAAATACAGAAAGAAATTCCATGCGATATCGGGACAACAAATATCTAAACAGATAAGAAAGGAACATTCTCGAAGGAACACAGGGCAGCGAAACATGCACCACCAATGTTAAACGAATTTGAATTACATAAAGGAAGAAACAAAAACGAGAAAATAAAAATAATCCTAGCCAACATTCAGGGCTTTAAACCAAACCATTCCCTGGACAAAGCCACATACCTGAAAGAACTCGTGCAAGAAACAAGAGCAGACTTTACATGCCTCACGAACACTCCTCTAAAGGGCTGCCAGGAGAACTGTGAAAACTGTAAGTTTTGTATCGACGAAAAAGAAATACAAATTGACAACTGTAACATACTTCAAGCCGACAGAACATGACTTACCACCAGGTCAGCTTCACGAGCTGAGGCAAGAAGCCACCTCATACCAATATCTGAGCTTGGAACGTCGTGACGTGTTATCCATAATCCTCCTCCCTGCATCACAAAGAGACGTCCTCATCTACAGTAACAATACGCTCAATACACCGTCATTTTTTCTAAATCAGTAAGTGTGTTCAAACGTAGCAGTGGTGTGATTAATTATGTGCTCGAGACAAATTATAAATGTGTAGACTCACCCAAACGTAACGTTATTATGTGAATGATGACGAGATGTCGAAAACCTTTGTGTTGGTTGTGCAGTGGTCGGATAAAAATTATAAAGTGCCAGCTTCAGCAAGTGCAACAAGAGTAACGATTATTGACAATCCTTCATATTGTATTATTTGTAGGTGAAATGGGGGTCGCATTGAAACACGATTAATGTGAAAAACTAATCTAAAAACCTTCAGTAAAAGCAATGTTAATGACGGACTAGTGCCTACTTGTTATCGATTCATCGTTGATAGACTCGATAGCCTGAAACCTTTATTAAATGTGTGAGTTAATGATATACGTTATTTTTGTCTGCCTTGGCATGTCTCGAGTAACTTGTTATGATAGTATTGTAATAACCTACAGTGTACTCAAGCAGGCTTTTGAATCTATGTATATGCTCAAAGATTAAGAATTATGAAAATGTTACGCCCAATTGTAAAGTAGGAACAAAAATAATCCCAAATGACCTAGAGGCTCTATATATCGAGTATAGACTATCTCATACATTAAACAGGGTATTATTTATAAAAAGAAATGAATATATTATACAAAACAATGAGAATGTAACTATTTCCACCATTATTTGTGAGTTTACTATACTAATAAAAAAATAATGTCTTGGCATGTTAATAAATATTGTATGCAACTGTTTCTATTTACTCTTCACTCATTTTTAAATTATGTCTATATATACATCTTAATGAAACGAAGCGAAGAAGATTTATTTATTTTCTTAAACACTGCTTTTTTTTTGTTTTATTTTTGTGTGTATGTGACCTTGTTGGAACTGGCCAGCCAGGTTGGAATGTGGACGCAGTCGCGTCCGGTGGTAACGGGTACGCAGAAACATTCAGTCTCATTGAATGGCATGTCATTAATATCAGTTACCGGTGGCCATTATACTCTGTATTCATAGTAGCACTGAATCAGTGTGCTACATCACATCAGGTGGCCTCTAAACCTTATGCACTTTTAATTTTTTTTACTTTTTATCTTTTAAAATGGTGGCGGCCTCTAAAATTCATGATATGACGTCACATTTATATATATTTAATTTTGTTTTTTATTTCTATTTAATTTTTTCTTATCTTTATTTTAATCAAAAACCATTAATGGATTAAGATCTTATCAGGGATTAAAATTTTGCTCTACTGGCATTCCCCTTTTTCCCTTTTTCTCCTCTTTTCCCTTTACCTCTATTCCCCACTCTCCTCTTTCCCACTCTTCCTCCATCACCCTTCATCCCGCCATATTTTCGCTATCACAGGACAGAATTTCATGCAGTGATGCCAAAGATATGCTTAATTTATTAAACAATCTCTTTTCAAAAATAGGAAGCAACACTAGCCATTTCAGACTAAGACAGTCACTACCAACAATATATGCCACTACCTACACCAAATACATTCTTCTTTTAACCAATTCTGCTACACAAGGCCTCAGTCACACCTTAAGAACTTTAAAAATAAAAACGCAGCTATTCATTCAATTTCAGTAAAAATATATGAACTAATATCACAATATCATATGATATATCAGCTCCACTCACAAGACTTATGACTGAGTTAACTGTACAAAGTGTATTCCCTGATTACCTGAAGATAGCAAGGGTTTGTCCAGCCATCTCCTGCCAAATACCGGCCAATCCCAATATTACCAACCTTGAGTAAAATATTTGAAAAAAATGTATAAAATAGACTAATCAAATTTTTCGCCAACTACGGCATCCTAGCAAAAACGCAATTTTGATTTAGAAAAAGGCCACACCATAAAAGACCCTATGAACATGTATTAGAAAATATCTATAAAACTCTAAATTATAAAAAAAAAAACACCCAATCTTAATTTTCCTTGACCTGTCGAAAAGCTTTGATACACTCTCACATGATCTCTTACTAGATAAATTAAACATATGTATATGGCATAAAGGGAAATAAATATGCTAAATTAGTTTAAGACAGGGATGGGAAACTGAATCGAACTGGAATCGATAAACTGCTAAAACCGATATTATTTTATGAACCGAAATTGAAAAAAAAACTCGAACTGAAAAAAATTCTGACAACTAAAATCGAAATTCGAACTGAAATTGAAAAACAATAAAAAACTGAAATCTGAATTCGAATAGATTAAAAATAACATTTTTATCAAAAATATAATTTTAATTTGTGCGAAGATACTTATAAGCTGGACCCTTTAATGAGATTCTTGGTAAAAAAAATCCCTTCCGGTGTCGGGTGAACGGGATCTAACGTGGGTGTGAATTTCTTAATGGTCTCTGGCCTTCTAGAATGTTCCATACCTTTCCTGGATTGTTTCTTTACTTTTGTTCATCCGCTTTTCTGTATCCACCCGAAGAGGATGCCAGTGGGCATCGAAACTTTTGTGGAAATAAACTCCGTATATTAGTGTGGGTTTTATTGTCACATTTCGACCTCCACGTAAAAAAGTGAAGTTTTGCATTTACTAGGGAATGTTACTCTATTCTCCTTGGTATTTCTCCAAATGTTTATCCTTTGGAATGTTCCCCTAATCTCCTTGTGTTTCCTCTGCTCTCCTGAAATCCATGGGAATGACCAGACTTCAACTCAAATGTTAATACTTTGGAATATTACTCTATTCTCCTTGGTATTTCTCCAAATGTTTATCCTTTGGAATGTTCCTCTAATCTCCTTGTGTTTCCTCTCCTGAAAGACACTTCCTTTGCCTGCTAGTGTATATAAATGAAGCGTTTGTTACTTGTCTTTCATTCATCAGAAAAGTTTCACAGGTAGCAATCCAACTTAAAATTTTATTCCTTTTTCAACAATGGGACGTTATAAAACTAACGTGGTATATTCTTACTTCACGCTCCATGGTTCTCGTGAGCATGCAACAGCAGCTTACAAAGTGACTGCATGTAGCATGATTTTCAAACATTCTTGTGCCGCTAATCTAAAGAACTATCTGAAAAGACACCATCAGGCAAAGCTTAATGCTTTAGAAAGAAGAAAGGAAGCTGATAATTCAAAGATGAAAAGATGTTTGCCACAAGATGAGCAGACACTAGATCACCAACACTAAGCGTATGAAAACTATTCAAGAGATGCTTCGTCCAACAATAAGTATTCCAATGGATATGATGCTATGGTTGAACTGGTAACTCTAAATGGAAGACCATTTTCTGCAGTAGAAGACAGTGGTTTGTGTAAGATCATAGATCCAATTAAGAACGCACTCAACACATCAATGGACAAGAAGAAAATCTCAAATTTAGTTGATAAGAAAGCTGCAGACATTGTAAAACAAATAAGTGAAGAACTGCAAGACAGAATGTTTTCACTGAAAATAGATATCGCATCTCGTCTGGATAGATCTGTTCTAGCCATTAATGCCGAGTTCATTAATAGAGATTATCTTCAGATACGAACATTATTTGTTACAGACTTCTCTCATGCTCATTCGGGTGAAAACATCAAGGAACTGGTTTTAAGTGTGCTATTGAAATATAACTTAAGCGTTCGTCAGGTGAATTCTTTTACTACTGATTCTATTACTACTCATCAGAGGATGAGTTACAAAACATGCTTAGAGGTGCTGCAAAAATAAAGAAAAACTCAATCAGTGCTCCAAATAGAAGCATTATTTCGGCTCTTCGAGATTTTAAGAATATTGAAAGAATTTCAGCAGACAGTAGCCTAATTGCGTGGTGGAACGCAATGAAGATAAAGCATGAGGAGCTGTATAAATTGTCTTTAGTTGTACATGCTGCTCCAATGATACAAGTTAGTGTGGAACGGCTTTTTTCTCTTTTTAGATTGATTTAAAGTCGTCAAAGAAACAATTTGTTGCCCGAAAACATTGACAACATTTTAATTGTTCGCTCTAATTTTAACATGTGAGTTTACAAGGTATCTGTATTTTGTATATAATAAACAGAGGTGCATTTAATTGTTTTATTCCCCTTTCTAATACTATTATTTATATATTTTATACATGTCGTGTGCTTTAAAATTTAAAAAGTGTACGAATTAATAAAACATTTTGAATTGAAAGTTTTTTGTTAAATAAAACTTTATGGTGAAAGCTGTAGAACTGATCTCGAGTGAAGGAAATGAGACTGTAAACGATGAATGATATCAGTGAACTTGATGAGTTGGAATTAGGAAATGTTCTTTTTGTGCAACTTGCAATAAAAGACTCTTTAAATGCAGGATTGCTTGTAAATACTATAGCTCATTCACGGAAACTTGCTAAGCTGCGAACTCCAGTTATTATGAATATTTTAAAAACAAAAAAGTATCATATGCCTATCATAGACGTCGTGACGAGGTGGTGCTCAACATATGACATGATCTTCCGTTTAGTGGAACTCGACCGTTCATTGATAAATTTATTGAACTCATAGGAACCGATTTAAAACTTTCTCCTCAAGCTTGGGAAAAACTGCAAGAAATTTTGCAAGTATTAGAGCCTGCTAAAAAAAGCTACAGTACAACTGCAAGAAGAAAATTTACTCCAGGAGACTTACAAATTGTGGTTTCTGTGTAAAAGTGATATCTCAAAAATTAAATGCGTGCTGGCTCACAACCTTTTAGAAGCAATGAATGCTAGAGAGAAGGAGCTCCTACAAAAATAAGTAGTGATATCATCGTTATATCTGGATCCTAGGTTCAATGTTATGCTATCCGAAGTAGAACAGAAGCGTGCGATTACTCATTTGACCCAACTTTACACGAAAATGGAATCGACATCTTCGGCAAGCTTGGCATCCAGTACATCAGAGGATGAGTTGGAAAACATATTTAGAGGTGTGGCAAAAATAAAGAAAAACTCAATCAGTGCTACGAATAGAAGCATCATTTCGGCTCTTCGAGATTTTAAGAATATTGAAAGAATTTCAGCAGAGAGTAGCCTAATTGCGTGGTTGAGCGCAATGAAGATAAAACATGAGGAGCTGTACAAATTGTCTTTAGTTGTATATACATGTTGTGCCAATGACATAAGTTACAGTAGTGTGGAACGGCTTTTTTCTCTTTTTAGATTGATTTTATGTCCTCAAAGAAACAATTTGTTGCCCGAAAACATTGACAGTATTTTAATTGTTCGCTCTAATTTTAACATGCGAGTTTACAAGGTATTTGTATTTTGTATATAATAAACAGAGGTGCATTTAATTGTTTTATTCCCCTTTCTAATACAATTATTTATATATTTTATATATGTCGTGTGCTTTAAAATTTAAAAAGTGTACGAATTAATAAAACATTTTAAATTGAAAGTTTTTTGTTAAATAAAACTTTATGTGAAAGAAAAGCGAATAAGTAAAAAGAAAAAAGACGAGTGTTTCGTGCTGATTCAGTTGGCTATAGATGCATAATTACCAGTGGTGTAGTCCTAAAATTTTAGGAAGGGTAACGCTACAGGCAAAACTTTAATAGAGCATTTCATAGAACAATTACTGTATAAAAATAGCAAAAGTTAATTCGAAAATAAAAAAATATATATTTAGTAAATAAAACTACAAATACAGTACATGCTCTAGTTACTTTTAATTTGAATAAAACACACACACACATATAGATACTCGTATCAGTCGTATGTATACGGTATAATGCAGTTTCCTAGTGATATACAGTAGTAGATACTACAGTTACATATAGTCTACAATAGGCTCCATACAGAACGAATGTCTGTTTACTTCTTTGAAACTTGTCTGGAACGCATATCATTATAATGAGTGAGGTACCAACCTTCCAAAATATGTCGTCTTGGCACTCTTCACTGAAGTGGAGCGGAAAACTTGGGGGGATAAGTGCTGGATAAAAGTCCGTAAGTGCTCAGCATTCAGCTATGGCTACTACAGTAGGTAGTGTAACGCTACTTCACTGAAATTTTAGGAAATATAACGCCGTTATGCCGCGTTACCCCTCGACTACACCCCTGATGCTTACATGTTTAATCATACAAAAGTAAAGATAGTTACTAAAGCAAATTCTCTCTTTGAAAAACAGAAATCGAATACAAATACAAATATAAAATTAAATCTGAATTTGTCAATAGGGTGCCCCCCATATAATAATATAAATAGTACAAAGAAATTCTTAAAGAAATCTGAACAAAAACCTGGAATCGAAATTTAAATTGAATCGAACCGAAAAATATAAAACTTGAATCAAAAAATAAACTCAAATCGAAAAAAAAATTAAAAACTTAAATCGATATTTTTGCAAACTTAAACTGAAATCGAAAACTGGACTTAAAAATTTATCAGTTTCCCATCCCTGGTTTAAGACATATCTCTATTCGTCACCAATATGTTAAAGTAAAAAGCATTTCATCAGAATATGCTGTATTGGAAAGTGGGGTTCCACAAGGCTCTGTCTTTGGGCCCTTGCTTTTCTTAATGCATGTAAATGCTTTTAATCGATCAACAACATCAAACTGTATTCGCTATGCAGACAATACAACTCGCACTTCTACACACCGCGACATCAACTCCCTAATAAGTGAAGTAAATAGGCAATTAAAACATGTCTATAAGTGGATGTGTGCTAAGCTTTTACTGAACTTGAAAAATCATCATATATATGACTATAAATAAATTGCAATAACGCTCACTCCATTAACAGCAGGAAACACTACCCTTCCAAAAGTTGATGAAGTTAAAGATCTTGGCATCAAGTTTGATGAGAAATTAAATTTTCACAAGCCACATACAATACAAGTTCCCTATATCTATATCTATAGTTCTCTATAGTCATTTATTCAGCCACACTTACAGCATGGAGCAGTACAGTACAAAGAATTATATAAGATATCCGCTAGAATTAATCCATAAAAAATGCTTACGAACTCTCTCAAACACTGATAACAGACAATCTCATACCTCTCCGATGCTCAGAAATTTAAATATTCTAAAATTGAATGACTTCTATAAATTATCTATCAGTATCAGTATGTACGAAGTTCTTAATAATAGGAACTATACTTCACCCATTCATAGGTCGATTACCCAGCATCAGACCAACAGTAATCATAATACAAGGCTTCTCAGTGATTTCATACAAAAAACAAATTATTCACTGTAAATTGCGGGAAATGCTCTCTCCATCAAAGGAGCAGATATATGGAACTCTATCTATACCTGTAAATGTCAGACAAGCACTATCATTAATTTCGCTTCGCAAATCACTGAAGCAACACTTCATTAACTCTTATTAATACACTATACAACATTCCAGTTGTATACACCCCGTACATATCGTAATAGTTCCGTGCGTTGGTCTCTCTTCACATGAAGCTCAAGCTGGTGGCCCGGCCTCTAGGACTGGCTTGATGGAGGAGCGAGTTGCTCTCTTGCGCTCTCCACTGTACATAACCAGGTACACCCGCCTCAACTGGTACCGTCCTGAGCCAGGCATCCAGTCTTCTTTTGAAGACTTCAACTTTGGCCCGTGTCATGTTCCTGAGGGTCTTCGGAAGCTGGTTAAAAAGTCTTGACCTCCTGACAACCAAGCTGTTTTCTTTCAGTGTTGAGGAGGTCCCTTGTCAGGCCTTTAATTTGGGAACACTACACATTCTGCCTTTCCTATTTTCCAGTGTTCTTTGGGTGGTAACTGGGTTTAGTTTGAGGTTTGATACCAGTTTTTCGATCATTTTCCATGTATATATTATGGTGTACCTCTCCCTTCTTCTTTCCATAGAGTACAAACTTAGTTTACGTAGTCTTTCCCAGTATATATATATATATACAGTACATACATACATATGCATATGTGTGCATATGGGTATATATTTCAACTTGTAAATACTGCTGAACAAAAATTCGCAGTCCCTTTTTCAAAAACCACAGAGACCTATTATACAGGGTGTCCCATAAGTCCGGCATCATAGGAGAAATTCATATTTTTCTATTTCTACAAACCATAATTCATATTTTTCTCTTTCTACAGGCCATAATGTCTGTGAGCAAGGAAGAACGAATCCAGATAATTCTACTCATAGGAAATCGGAGTCAAAGAGAGGCCGCTGCTGAATTTAACAGACTGCATCCAGACACACAACTCTGTCTTATTGGCTCGCGGTCTGGATGCAGTCTGTCAAATTCAGCAGCGGCCTCGCTTTGACTCCGATTTCCTATGAGTAGAATTATCTGGATTCTTTCTTCCTTGTTCACAGACATTATGGCCTGTAGAAAGAGAAAAATATGAATTATGGTTTGTAGAAATAGAAAAATATGAATTTCTCCTATGATGCCGCACTTATGGGACACCCTGTATATGCAACTTTAATTGGGTGCAATCACAAGTTAGGTAAATTATATTTTGAAAGTTTCCATTAAGTTGCGCGTATATATAATGTGGCTCATTTCTCTGTACTTCTATTACTTTAAGGTTGTATCATTTTTCATTTGTAAAAATAGAAGTGAATTATTATTGATAATTCACCATGTATAATGTGTATTATTTACCACTTCGTTTTTATATTATTTCTAAGATTATCTCAATTTTCATTTGCAATAACAGAATTAATTAAATGCAACTTTATTTTATTTTCCATTATTTCTAATTTTTATTTTCTTATTTTCTCTTATAAAAATTTAAATGAATCTCAAAAGATTTTTTTGCCTAAAAAGTTATCATGTTTCCCAACGGCATATTCAGATAAGAATGCCCTAATTTGATTGCTCGCCTCTAAAATACAAAATAAAACGTTAATGACAAAATTCTGTAAACCTAAATAGATGCGATTTATACCTTGCGTTATATATTCTTTCCGAATGAAGACTTTGTTTGTTATTTTTTCTGAATAAAGATTACGAAATGTAGAACGAGCTTCTCTTTCTCTCTCTCTCATATATATATAGGGTGAACCAAATGTAGGTGGACAGTAAATGATAACGTTTATTTTGAGAATACATATTTAATTTTTTTGTATACTATAATACAAAATAAAATTTAAATAAATTTAGTTATAATATTTAATATAATAAAACACAAACACCATAGTTATAATGAACACCATAGTTATAATATAATATAACACAAACCGTATTCAACCTACTGTCCACCTACTTTTGGTTCACCGTGTATATATATATATATATATATATATATATAATGAATAAAACCACGAAGGAAAAGAAACACAGAATGGTGCTCAAGCGCTTTCGTCTAATGACATCCTCAGGAACAGTGTTCCTGAGGATGTCATTAGACGAAAGCGCTTGAGCACCATTCTGTGTTTCCTTTCCTTCGTGGTTTTATTCATCATAAATATTTTTCACGTGTTCCTTTCGCGAAATAATTTTCATATATATATATATATATATATATATATATATATATATATATATATATGGGATGAATTTTACAATTAAACACTTGAAATGAATGAATGACGAGGTGTACTTCTGAATACACGAAAGGCCTTGGAATTATTTTTCTTTTCTTTTTTCTTGTGGGTTTGCGTCATATATATATGTGTGTGTGTGTGTGTGTGTGTATGTGTGTGTGTGTGTGCGCGCGCGCGCGCTCCAAGGCAAAAACTACGATCCATCCATTTTATTGTGACGTGTTTAATCATCACCGGAAATGAAATACTTTTGCAATGTGGTACTCGTAAATGCGCCGTCAGAGTGAATCCTTAAAAAGGCTCAAATTACTCGTTTTTCAAAACTTTCCCCAATTCGAATCTGTTTCTTTGAAGACTTTTTTTGCGTTGCGTGTTGAAGTCACATCAAATCGAAATTATTCTTCCATTCGCAGTCGAAGTTATCCGTTTTACGAGCTCCTCTTTTCTTCATTACACCTCCACATTGTCATGTATGCTTTAAAATGGTTTCACTTTCACTGTGTGAATGTGACTGTATTTGAGAGCGGCTTTATTCTAATTATATTAGGTTTCTTTTCATGAATTCGATGAACACTCCGTCTCTTTCACTATCCCTTAATTAAATGCAGTACAAAGAGAGCAAATGTTACGAAAAATAATTAACACAAATTAACAAAATGGCATTTTATTTCTTACTTTCCTTTGTATTTAAAATAAATAAATGGTAAAATATTGATTTTAATTCTCATTAAAAAACGTAAAGAAATTATAATTAAGGATAAAAGTACTCGTTAATGAAGAGTTCCCATTAAAAGAAATTATAAAATTTTACTGCGAAATTTTTAATTTTTTTAAGTTCATATTTTCCGTCACTTCTCTCTTGGTTTATTTATTTATTACAAGGGATTAGTTTAATTTATTTACAACATTTTTTACCAAATTATTCCGGTCTTCATGCTGACGATTTTTTGAGATGTTTGATGTTTTTCTACTGTTAATCAATCATCGTTTTAGTTTGAAATTTGGTTATAAATTTAAATCACTTTAGCCTCAACGAGCCATTAGAAGTAGGGGGGGGGGGGGGGGGGGTGAAGGAAATGGCCTCAAACTCGGAAGATGAAACCGGGTCTTCCCTCTCCTTCAGACCAACTAAGACTGAGATAGACCAGACTTATGCGAATGCAGATCCATTTTTGGGTTATGGACAGTTTTCTGAAGTTTAGTTATTATTTATGTTTTGTAGACTTATTTTTTCGAAGGTCGTCGTATTTCTTCAGATTTTCCCTTTTTGCCAAAACTATTTTCCGTTACTGTTCAGTTTTATTTATTATTTATCTATATCACATTCAACTAACGATTTTGTCTTCATTCCGAAGACTTTTCTTTTTATCTAAAATATTTTCAAGTTAATTTGATGAACGCCAAACGTTTTGGCACTTTCAAACCTCTTTATCAGCGAAACTAAGCAAAATAAATGCAGGTTAACATATGAATGCTTAGAAGTGCAAACAAATATGACAATGTGATGTAAAAATTGTTAAATATGACATTAATTAAAGCCTTTGAGTTATACCTTTACCAGCATAATTTCCTCATGTAATCTAAAATAATTAAATAAGTAGATGGTGAATGGTAAAAAGAAATTGCTCGTGTCAAAGAGTACAAACAAAAGTAGTATCTGTTAATCAGTGACACTGATAAAATAATACTGGGGGCACTTAATATATTTAGCCCCACCGTTTTTTCTTAGCTAAATAAGAGGACATAGGGATGAAATGTCTTTTGGGCCATAAGTTTGAACTTTCTGCGCTTCACATAACCGGATTTTTCCAGTTTGAACCTCCCCTCCTTGTATAAAACCGCTTTTAAACGCCCTTGTATAAAACCGATGTTTAACGCAGTTTCGAAAATGGCGTCTGACAGTGATGTGCGTTGTAAACAGAGAGCTGTTATCGAGTTCTTAACCACAGAGAAGGAAACAGTTGGAAATATTCACAAACGTCTACAAAACGTTTACGGAGTTGCTGTTGTTGGTCGAAGCACAGTTGGACGCTGGTCTAAACGTGTGAGATCATCGGAGAGAGGGCCAGCCAGCCTCGATGATGAGCCACGCAGCGGTCGCCCAGCATCGGCTATGACATCTCACACTGTGCAACGTGAGTAGTATGGTGTCAAAAGGGTGGAGTGCAATGCAACTGCAAAATATTACGTAATGTTGCAAGAGTGCCACCCCCTTTGTTGCAAGAGTCCACCCCACCCCCCTTTGTTTAAAAAAAATGGAAAAAAGAAAAAAGAAAAAATCCCCCCCAAAAGGGCAGAAAGAGAGAGAGAGAGAGAGAGAGACAACCTTTGTTGCCAACCCCAAAATGGGGATTGCAAGGGGCATGCAACTTGGAGGCGGAGTTCTCCCCGAAGCTATTCCCCCAAAAGGGACAAAAAGAGAGAGAGAGAGAGAGAGAGTACCGACCTTTGTTGCCAACCCCAAAATGGGATTGCAAGGGGCATGCATCTTGGAGGCGGAGTTCTCCCCCAAGCTATTCCCCCCAAAGGAGCAGAAAGAGAGAGAGAGAGGAGAGGACCCAGAGCTGTGAGCCCAGAGTTGGGCGTTCACTCGGCTGATTGCCGAGCTCATATGACTCCGTCGTCTGCCTCCCGCTCTTTTATAGACCTCTAATCAGCCAGTTGGCTGAGTTGCCAGATAGCGCCATGTATTTAATTCATCAGCCAATAGAAGGCTGAGTTGCCAGTTTGTGCTATATATTTAATTAAACCATATATTAATCATCCAATAGAAGACTGAGTTGCCAGATAATTCATATACAGTGCCCGCGAAAAGTATCCGATCACCCTGGAAATTTGTATTTTTTACATAAAAAACAATGTTTAAATGTATACTAACCTTATATTAGTATTTTGTCATCTGTCCTTTGGTTTGGATGACTTGTTCTAGACGTTTTGGCATGGATTTAATCAAGTTTTGACAAACTTCCACTGATATTTCCTTGCACCATACCTTTTTGATGGCTTCTTGTAATTTTTCGACTGAGCCAGTGTCGTGGCATTCAACCTTATTTTTTATTATTAGCCACATATTTTCTATCGGATTGAGATCTGGACTATTACCAGGCCAATCCAAAATATCAAATTTATTGTCAGTAATCCATTTTGTCACTATTTTGGCCCTGTGACATGGTGCACCATCATGCATGTATGTTTTTGTCCTTTGGATTGCCATTGCCATTGGAAGTTTATCCTGTAGCATTGCTAAATACCGTGCACCATTCATAGTTGTGTTCTTCGGAAGAAAATATAGGTTTCCACGCCCATAGTAACCGAAACAACCCCAAACCATCACACTTGGAGGGTGTTTCATTGTCTTTAGGGTGTATTTAGGGTCCATCCTATTTGAGCCAATGGGCCGGCGAACCTTTTTTGGACAACTTCTGAATGTCAAAAATGTCGACTCATCACTAAATAAAACCTTCTTCCAGTCATCAACAGTCCAATGAATATATTTTTACAAAATGCGACACGTTTTTACGCATTTTTTCATTAATGAATGGTTTCTTAGCAGCATGGCGAGATGGTAATCCGAGTTCTTTTTGGAGCCGCTCCTGGATAGTTCGTTCAGAAACACCAGATAACAAATTATTCATATTAAATTTTATTTCTTTCGCAGTTATTGTTGGGTTTTTCAATACTAAACGTTTCATAAGTTTGTCTGTTCGTGAATTTGTTTTTCTCGGTCTGCCAGATCGTTTTTTAGGGACTGGCGTGGTTAGGCCGGCATTGTTCTTAGCCCGTGAAACCCATAAATTAACGGTACTTTGGGATATGTTTAATTCCTTAGCTATCTGTCTCTGTGATTTCCCACATGTATGCAAAGCAACAATAGCACCTCGACAATCACTCTTAAGTTGTTTTTTAGCACACATTATATATAAATTTTATTTACACCACTTTCTGTAAAAAATAACAAAATATCAATAAATTTACACAAACAGTGAAATCTGACAACTTTGAGACACAGCCACCCGCAACGAAGGCTACCAGAACACTAATTTGAGAATGCGTTGGATAGCTCTCATATCAGCGAGCAACCTCAAAGTTACCAGATGTCGCTAGAACAAATAGAAAGTGAATTATGTGTCTCTGAATATCAAGGGAAAATATTGTATTTTCTTGAGTGATCGGATACTTTTCGCGGGCACTGTATTATTTAGCCATTTGGTTGCTAAATACCACCATATATTTACATGATGATAGTTGTCAGGTACTGCCATTTATTTTAAATCGCTGCCAATACAGATGAATCTTCTCCTTAATTCCAACAATTTACTTTAAAAGAAATTCTGTTTATTAAATAAATAATTAGAATTTAAACAAACGCTCTTTACACAACTAAAATAAATAACTTTATTACATAATTCCTATTTTTATTATTATTATTAATATCGCAATTCACGCTAAATCACGAGTAACAGTAGGAAAGGATGCGCTTGTATACATATATATAATAAACGAATGAACAACTCGTGCACACACACACACACGCAGTTAACTAGAAATAATATTCTGTGAATTTTGAAGTTCATTTAAGAAGAAAAAAATATATAAGTGAATGAACAATCATATTATTACAGGAAAATAAATGAACATTTTGTGTGTGGGTAAATTTCAATTCAAAAAGAAAACTTATCACGTAAAATCTATCTCCAGAAATTTTTAATTAACTTTCGTCAGCGGTTTCAACAAGCAAAATTAGAAAATTTTTATTAAAACAATGCTTAATAATTATTAATTTCTCTATTTCAATTTTTCTCTATTTCAAATCACATGTTCATTGAATTTCTTAGAATTCTCTACTAATATATATATATATATAATATATATATATATATATATATATATATATATATATCATACCTACATATTTTTATTACCTTGAAACGCGTTTCAAATTCACGCACAAACTTTTTAAATTTACTGTTAGATAAAGCACCGTTACTTCAATGCGAAACATAGTATTATCAAAAGCAATCTTTTTCGTTAACAAAATTTAAGTTAGATAGAGAAGAAATCACGAGAAGGACAAATTCCACTATATATATATATATATATATATATATATATATATATATATATATATATATATATATATATATAAGCTTAAAAAGAGAAGTACAAGCACCAAATTTCATTTTCTATCTTTCTCCATTGTTCGCACAGGTGTGACCTGAAACGCCCGCGGGGAAAAATATTATATATAAAAGCAAAAAACTGTCTTTAAATGCAAACAAATGGTGCGTACTAGAAGGAACCCTTCTTTCTACCTGGACACCTACAGAAAATATTTCATTTTTCCACTTTGAGTCTTACCATAAAAAGACCAATAAAAACTGTAATTAAACTAACATCCCCTTATCTACCTAAAAAAGAAAACACTATATATATATATATATATATGTATATAGTATAAGGAAAAACTAAGTCACAAATTAATAGCATATAATAGCTTTATTCTGAATTTTTACAACGTAAAAAAGCCTAACATAGCTTTTTTAATTATAATAATAATAATAATAATAATAATAATAATAATAATAATAATAATAATATGTTGTATCTACTCTCGCAGGGAGAAGGTGGACGGGCAAAAACGTCATCGTGGACCGTTACATTGAATACAAGCTTATAATCATGCCTTTCCAATCGGGGACTTTTTCTTAACGTCCTGAACTTTTCAAGCGTGAACTCGTCTTCACAATGCATAGCTGTAGCCGAGATAATCTAATTCGCTACAACAGATGATCATTATATAAAGAAGTAGCTCTTCAGGGTGAACGGTGTCAGCAATTAAATTATATGAGAAATACTAAGTTTTCAATTTCTTCAATTTATATATATAGTAAAAACCAAAAACCCATGGTTTTTGAGTTTTTATAAAAAACCAATGGTTTTTGGTTTTTAAAAAAATGTTTTTTTACCAACCCTGCTTTCCCTCCACTCTGAAAATCCGGGATATAGAATATATGAAAGGAAATGCCAGTATCTGTAGCTGTGGCTGTCTAAAGTATCATACTGTATAATTTTGAAGTTTTCATCATCTAGTTATTAAACTGGCCAGCTTTTATAACTAAAATAAGCTCCAGACAACCAGTTCCATTCTTATCAATGATGAAATACTGTACCTATAGCAGGACTCTACTCTAATTTCGCCTAGGGATACTCCATACAGGTGAGCAATTTTTGCATAATGGTATGAAGGTGGACTAGAAACCTGAAAAATAAGTACATAGCAACAAAGTAGTAAGGTATTTAAATTGTGCTAGTGACAGGCTCCTATAAAACCCTACAACAATTTATCATAAATTCAAGACCTAAAATTATTTATTGTCTACATATCATCTTAATAGTTTACTATATACGTACCTTAAATTTGTATTTGTGACATCTAAAGTAATTAATTTTAAACTCTACATTTTCCAAGAGCCTATGAAGGCTAATTTAAGTGTCTAGCAATATTTCCTTCCAGTGAAATGTTGGCTAAAAATGTTATTTAAGTTTACTTAACCATGCTGGATTTTTGAAGAAAATTTAACTTTGTAATTAGTTTAACAGAATAAAAAACATTTTGTTTTGGACAAAATCTTAAGTCTAAAACTAAAGAATATGCAGAACATGTCAAAAGTAATAAATATACTTATAATTTTCATACAATGAATACATGAACTAGAAAATTGTAGAGAACAATGAGCCTAATGTGTGAAAACACACACACACGCACATGCCTGAAATCTATAATAATATTAATAATAGCTACCTGAATGTAAAAATTTGAATGGTATGGCCTACAATTCTCTCAATATGTATATGTAATTTACTCTTACATTACATTACATTTGGAAAACATGAAGCCACTCGAGCCAATCCATGTCATGAGCTACATTTTTTAATAATAATAAAATCTCGCAAGATGTCAGCTAGTTAATATACAGCTATTTATTATCACCATAGTAGCCTATATAACTGAAGCAATAGTAATGAGTAACTTATATTACAAGCATTTTGGGTTCCTTTCCTGACAACAAACTAAATATATAATAAACATGTAGAAACATTTGTAGAAAAATTGTCTTTTAATACGATATATTATTATTTCTAATGAAACATTAAGCTCCCACTGTGACTGAAAGAGTTAAACTTATTTTTATTAAGTCTGTTCCAAACTCCTGCTCTTTCTTACCTAATATGCCACTTGTGTTTGAAAACTGTACAGACAGTGCCTGAAACAATATTTTCTATTAAAAAATGAGCCATAATAATATTCACTGGTGCTGATTTGTATGTTCAAATGAGTGTAATCTTTAAAGAATTAAAAATATTAAAGATCAAAGATGTTATCGGTATGGCATACAGCATTTAATATTCATTTACAAATGTATGAACAAAATTATTCACTTATATTGGACTAATAAATACTTTATAACTGATCCCTCAGTATAGACTCGATGCTGTGACCTCCAGATCAGCAGCCCAGCATCTTAAACACTAGACTATGATTATACATGTCTAAGTTTGTACAGTGTAGAAGAAACGTTTACTGAGAAACTTAAAAATTTTGAAGTTCATAAAACATTACTGATCACGGGAGAGGGGAGCAACAAGCTTGCCTTTCATGAAATGCGGAATCATCGCGCAAAACATTTGAAAGATTGATTGGGCTTGTTTTTAAGTTTTAAAATTTTATTAAAACAAATAAAATAGTGCTACAACATCAATTTATATGTTCTTTGTACATTGTATAAGCAGAGCAATAAATGAATATGAATTTCATTAAATTTGCAACACTTAAACTCATTCTTATTGAATTAAAGAGCATGATAAACCCCAGTGAAGCCTGTTTAGGGCTACATTTCTAAGTTTAGTCATTAAAGCTACGCTCCTTGAAATCTTTTCAGCGTTTTTATTTACATGAGCAAGCCAATGCAGTTATTCTTTTTCCTCTGTTTACTGCTCTCTTATTTGTGCTGCTGTCTAGTGAATACGTAACACAGAGCAATGGCCTGTGGAACAATTTAACCTGACATTAAATTTAACCTTTTCAAATGAGAAGAATGGTTCAATCACTAATTATGAAGAACTTTCAGGCTTCAGCAAGCTTGTCAGGGCCACAACCTACTGTTTGAGGATTGTTCACCGCTGTTTAACTACAATTAACAGATAGCTAAATAAGAGCAGATACAGTTATTTTGAGGCTGCAGTCAAATAATGGATAGGGCATACAGAAAAAAAAATCTGGGGTAACCTACCAAAACTGAGATCAACCAGCTATCTACTCTGACGCGGTATTAACTGTAGGGCGTAGGCAAATACGCTACTTTGCTGGTAAACTAATGTCAATTGTAACTGCAATGTATTTATGAAATGAGGAATCATCGCGCAAAACATTTGAAAGATTGATTGGGTTTGTTTTTAAGTTTTAAAATTTTATTAAAACAAATAAAATATCCAAAGAAATATATTAGTAATTTTAGAAATTTTGTTTCATGGCAAACTTTTTTCCTGAAACTGTACTGTGCACGTTTAAACTAACATTTATTTCAGAAGTTTTGCATTATCTGAAAAGGATTGTCAGATAACCAATTCTGTCACTAAGGCCTCTAACTTGCTTGCAAATGGTAGTTCCACACAGTAGGCCTATATGTATATTTGTGATTTAAAAAGTCTGATGCTAGACTCTGAGACGTCTTTGGTGGAATTTTGGTAGGCCCGTTAGTAAGCCGTGGCTAATTCATTTGATGACAGTGACTAATAGTGCCTGGCACCTATGATACCATAGTACTTGAATAGTATATATGTCTATTGTTAACGATATGATTATTATTATTATTATTATTACGTATATTTGAGCATGTAAATGCTTCAGTTAGGAATTCATTTTCTCCTTTGTGTTTCTTGTTTTCCTACATCTTTTTAAGATTTATAAATTCTAAAACCAAAAACGTCTGGACTAGGAATCAGAATCTATCTGGAAAGGGATCATACGAATGTTTATATGTGCATATAAGATTAATAATTAAATGACAGAGGTACTAAAAACTGTATTAAACTTTATATTTAGGATAAAGACGATGACTTAGTGCAAAAAAGTTATTATATTTGGCTGCATCCGATGTTTCGGGGGACTCTATCGCACTTTCAATGCCTGATAAATAAAAGCTAAAAATGTATAAATGACAAAAATATATAAACGTGGAGAGCTAAAACTAAATCTAAAGTACAAAATTAAAACTGTTCAAGAATAAAAATTAAAATTACAAAGCAGAAACACATAATCCAAAATCAAATCGAAAGTAAAAAATATAAATGACATTTAATAGTGACACATATAACGTTAATAACATATTTAAAATTACAATAAGCAGATTGTAAAGGGTGATCAAAAAGTAACGCAACCCATGGGAAAACGATTTATTTCAGAGCAAGTGCTGGAAGTGGGCACCGTTCTGTGCTTCACACAAGTGGATACGGCGATTCATGTTCTTAAAGACCCTTTGCAACGTTTCCTGTGAAATTGCATCAACACACTTCTGAATCATCGCCTGCAACAGAAGGAGAAAATCAATTATGTGCGTTTCTCCATGCGTTGCGTTACTTTTTGATCACCCTATAGAATGCACAGTTATGCAAGTTGTGCCAAAATCCCATTTTCTTTTATAAATAGCCATAGAAAACCTCGTTTATTGGGTAACTAAAACTTGAAATCGATCTATATTAACTTTGATGCTTCTGTTTAAAATAGTCATATGAACAATTAACATTTTTAATAATATATATGCACAAAGAGAGAAATTGCTTTGAGAATCTTTTTCTCGGAACTGAAAATTGTCAAAACGTAGCCTATCTTGACTTAAAGGGCTGGCCTACTACGCTGTAAATTACGTTTTTATGAATACAATCTTGCAAAAAAATTTTTTAATCAAAAGTACTGTGAGGGTTTTTAGAATTAAATCATGAACTGTTTTGCTTGTAAAGCGTACTTTGATGAGGAATCGTTGGAGTAGATTGTGAACTTGAAATTTGTGTGGCAAATGTTAAGAAAATTGTCCATTATTTTTGGCACGCTATAGAATTGTTACAGGTTGTAAATTCGGTTATTAGCTTGAAATGTTATGTACTAATATTTTGCTAATATTTTGCTTTGTATGATTATATATTTATTCCTTGTACCGAAAATACATCTTGTACCGGAAAAAAACACCTGTCAAATATAATGGGTTACAGCTACTTATGTTGGCACAGCGTCGTACACGTTTCATTAGATTATGGTGCATCCGAAGGATGCATGTGACTCATAGCTATCTCAGAGCTTGCACCGAGTGGCAGTGCAATAGTTATCTCGATGAATACGGTGGAACCCCTTTGAGAAGCATTCTCAACGCTTCGTACGACGTCTCCGTGGCGAAGTCATTGCGCGTATTCAGGCGAGAAACCGGCGCCATTAACTGTGTGCTTGAAACGAACAGGAGGCCTGCGTGAAAACGCAACGCTATCTATTTAAGTGCCGAGGAGATGCATAAAATCTTCGTGATGGTTGAGAGGTGGGCTGAGGACCGTTATAAAATACCAGCTGACGTAGATACAATAAGAGATGTGATTAGTGACGCCTCCTCATATGCCATTGTTTGCACATTGAGTATAAATAATGAACAACCATGCATTGATATACCGCTGATGTGGAAATGGTCAGCTGATGACGATCTTGTTCCTACGCGGAACCGTTTCATCCTCGACAGAATGTTTGAAATTGTCGGATTACGCAGGCTGAAACCTATATTAGACGCGCGTGTTAGGGTTATGCTTTATTTTGATACGGTACTCGAATACGCATACGCCGCTCTGTTCGATGGGGTTACCGAGTGTAGGGTTAAACAAGGTGAGAATGGTCTAGAGGTTGATGATTATTTAATAAGTTTAGACTCTTCGAAATATCATGAACTTTGGTACAAAACACTTGACCAGTACAGGGCTGAGCTCACCTACACCGTTCACCTTGAAGAGCTACTTCTTTATATAATGATCATCTGTTGTAGCGAATTAAATTATCTCGGCTACAGCATTGCATTGTGAAGAAGAGTTCACGATTGAAAAGTTCGGGACGTTAAGAAAAAGTCCCCGATTGGAAAGGCATGATTATAAGCTTGTATTCAATGTAATGGTCCACGTTGACATTTTTGCCCGTCCAACTTCTCTCCCTGCGAGAGTAGATAATAATAATAATAATATTTTTTACGTTGTAAAAATTCAGAATAAAGCTATTATATGCTATTAATTTGTGACTTAGTTTTTTCCTTATACTATGTACATATATATATATATATATATATATATATATAGTGTTTTCTTTGTAGGTAGATAAGGGGATGTTAGTTTAATTACAGTTTTTATTGGTCTTTTTATGGTAAGACTCAAAGAGGAAAAATGAAATATTTTCTGTAGGTGTCCAGGTAGAAAGAAGGGTTCCTTTCAGTACGCACCATTTGTTTGCATTTAAAGAGTTTTTTGCTTTTATATATATATATTTTTCACCGCGGGCGTTTCAGATCACACCTGTGCGAATAATGGACGAAGATAGAAAATGAAATTTGGTGCTTGTATATATATATATATATATATATATATATATATATATATTGGAATTTGTCCTAATGATTTCTTCTCTATCTAACTTGAATTTTGTTAACGAAAAAGATTGCTTTTGATAATACTATGTTTCGTATTGAAGTAACGGTGCTTTATCTAACAGTAAAGTTTAAAAAGTTTGTGCGTGAAATTGAAACGCGTTTCCAGGTAATAAAAATATATATATATATATATAGGAGAGAGAGAGAGAGAGACACACACACAGAGAGAGACAGAGAGAGATTCTAAGAAATTCAATGTATATGTGATTTGAAATAGAGAAAAATTGAAATAGAGAAATTAATAATTATTAAGCATTGTTTTAATAACAAATTTCTAATTTTGTTTGTTGAAACCGCTGACGAAAGTTAATTAAGAATTTCTGGAGATAGATTTTACGTGATAAGTTTTCTTTTTGAATTGAAATTTACCCACACACAAAGTGTTCATTCATTTTCCTGTAATAATATGACTGTTCATTCACTTATTATGCATTTTTTTCTTCTTAAATGAACTTGAAAATTCACAGAATATTATTTCTAGTTAACTGCGAAAATAAAATTATATATATGTCTGGCATCCTTTCCCGCTGTTACTCGTGATTTAGCGTGAATTGCGATATTAATAATAATAATAATAATAATAAAAATAGGAATTATGTAATAAAGTTATTTATTTTAGTTGTGTAAAGAGCGTGTTTAAATTCTAATTATTTATTTAATAAACAGAATTTCTTTTAAAATAAATTGTTGGAATTAAGGAGAAGATTCATTTGTATTGGCAGCGATTTAAAATAAATGGCAGTAGCTGACAACTATCATATAAATATATGGTGGTATTTAGCAACCAAATGGCTGAATAATATATGAATTAATTTAATAAACATTGCTATCTGGCAACTCAGTCTTCTATTGGATGATTAATATATGGTTTAATTAAATATATAGCACAAACTGGCAACTCAGCCTTCTATTGACTGATGAATTAAATACATGGCGCTCTCTGGCAACTCAGCCAACTGGCTGATTAAAGGTCTATAAAAGAGCGGGAGGCGGACGACGGAGTCATATGAGCTCGGCAATCAGCCGAGTGAACGCCCAACTCTGGGCTCCCAGCTCTGGGTCCTCTCCTCTCTCTCTCTCTCTCTCTCTCTCTTTCTGCCCCTTTGGTGGTTGAGGAAACCCCTTCCTCCCCAAAAAGGTGCCCTTAAGATAGGCATGCCCCTTTGGGGGGTTCAGCTTGGGGGAGAACTCCGCCTCCAAGTTGCATACCCCTTGCAATCCCATTTTGGGGTTGGCAACAATGATTGGCACTCCCCTTTGGGGGGGATCAGCTTGGGGGATAACTCCTGGTTCCATACCCCCTGTTGGGGCTGGCAACAAAGGGGGGTGGGAGGGTGGCACCATTGCTTCATATGCAATTTCACTGCACCCCACCCTTTTTCCACCATACTACTAACGTGCTATCATCATCATTCGATCAAATCGGCGCCTCACATACAAGGAGCTATAACTCGAGTTAGGAATTAGTTAAAGAAGTGTGAATACGATAATTCAGCAACTGGGATACTCGAAAGTGTGTTCACTGTTTGTTCCTCACCAACTGACTGAAGATCACAAAGCCCAAAGAAAAGAAATTGCGTCCGAGTCGTTGGTTAGATACGAGAAAGAAGTCACGAATTGTGACTAGGGTACACCACTTTCAACCTCAAACAAAACGCCAATCCATGGAGTGGCATCACGCAGACTCCACACGCAAGAAAAAGTTCAAAATGGGTCCCTCTGCAGGAAAGTTTATGGCCACCATCTTCTGGGACATGAAAGGAGTGATTCTGGTGGACATTATGAAGAAAGGACAATCAACCAACTCGGAGGCATATATTGCTATCCTACAGAGACATATAAAGCGAGTTCGACCGGAGAGAAAACCGTTAGACGTCCTTTTGCACGATAACGCAACACCACACAACAGTTTGCAAACAAGAGAGGCCATCACAAAAATGCGCTCGACTGTTACCCCACCCTCCATACAGCCCGGATCTGGCACCTTCAGACTTCCATTTGTTTGGGCCAATGAAGGATGCTATTCGTGGAAGAAAGTTTCACAGTGACGATGAGGTTATTGAGAAGGTTAAGAGGTGGCTCTAGCGGAACCCAGCGGACTTTTACCAGCAAAGAATAAAGGCCCTTGTTTCGAGGTGGAGGAAAGCCGTAAAAAAGGATGGAGACTATGTGGAAAAATAAAAATTTGCAAAAAAGGTATGTACCTACTTGTGTACAAAATTTCTGGAACTTACAAGGAAACTTGGAAAAATAAAAAAGTGGGGCAAAATATTTTGAGTGGCCCTCGTAATAAAAATTATACTCTTTGCTGAACAACGTTTCCAGGAGGAGATTGTAGAAAGTACTCCATTGGAGGGGGCGTTATGCAGGAGACAGAGTGCTTGAACTCCCGTTTCTCTCGTCACTGTCCTCTTTAGCTGTCCTTTTTCCGTTTCTCATCCACCCTGTGAGCAGTCCAACATGCTCTCAAACACACAATTTTCCTTCTATTTCTCCTTACACAATGCTTTTAAAACTTTAAAAAATGGATCTTAATTTCGGCTCTTTTTTCCTCCTTCTATGAGGGTGGAATTCTTGCCGGCGTTCCTCCTTGGCCCCTCCTTCCTGTATAAAAAAAAAGAAGATAGTTACAGATCAAATGGTGGGGTGGCAAACGTTAAAAAATTACCGTAGAACAGGTTAAAAGTTAAAAGCTTGACGAAAAAAATATTGTACAAATAATTAAAATTTGAAAAACTCCAAAATAATAATGAAATGGTTGAGAAACAAGTTCATGCCATGTCTTCGTGTTTCAATGACTAGAAACTGAATACATTGCCCTTTCAAAAAAATAAATAAAACGTGCGGGTTTTTTCCTCGCATGAATTAACCTTAGTCTACGGTGGCCTGAGTCCAACACTTGCTCCCAATCGAAGCTGACGGAGTTATATCCGTAGAAGGCAGAGTTGGAAATGGGTCTGGGGGTCAATTGGGAGTGGATTCGAGGTGGGTCGAGGTGGGTCATGGGTTATGAGGTTCACCGCCTGACCCGGGAGCGGGTCAAGGCGGGTCAATGCTGTGATTAGGTGGGGCACAAATGTCCAGTCAAATTTTAAATTTGTATGTTTTTGCATGTCGACAGCTTGTAGTTATAGTTACATATCAGTTTCTCTTGGCTTACCGGTATAACTTACCGGTATGAGTCGGCTTGCATTTGTGTATCAAAAGGATTTTGTATTTTGAAGCAAAGTTAACTTTATGATGTATTTTGAAAAACGCTTTGTTCGCTGTATTGTTTAGGTCAGCAGGTTTACCGGGTCAGTGTGTCACGAGTGAGGTGCTGGGCGGGTCACACTGGTCATGGGTCAAATTTGGTGATCCGTTTCCAACTCGGGTAGAAGGTCTCGGAGAAGCGTCACTCTCTGAGATATAAATAAATTTCGTTGTCACTCTTTCTGCGTTATAAATAACCCTTGCTTCTCACTCTTATTCACCTCGAAGTATTACGTCACAATCTGTGCGTTACTTAAAGCAGGGGCGTACCCAGAAATTTGCCAAGAGGAGGGGGCGAACTTCAAACTAATCGTAGAAGTATAATTGAAATAGAGATAAATAATTTTTATGTACGTTCATGATGAGCTTATCGTTCAATTAGAGATGATTAACTAGCTACTGCTAAGACATTATGAATAAAAATAATATAAAATTTATGATAAAAATCTGATTACTAATATAATATTTAACGCAAACCGCAATTAAGATGCTCAGATTTGTATTAACATAAGAATAAAAAATGCTAATTTCGAGATTAAGCATTTCCTTGTACTGTTACCTCTATAAAAGAAAATTATTCTCAGGGCCGGATTAAGAGTTTTCGGGATCCTAAGCCATTTTAGATTTTTAGTAGTAGGGGAGGCAAGAGCTAGCGCCGAATGCGCCAGTTTGTAGGAGCACCGGAGACATCGTTTGCTAGAAAATTTGAAGTTTCAGACTGAGACTACATTTTCTGCTTTTTAAAATAGACTGCAGTAGAGCATCTCTCTTTAGCATGAAGATATCAAATTTATACTGAAAATTGCTCGATATAACGTACGTCAACGTTTTATTAATGCATAATAAAGTCTTAAATTATTCTAACACTTATTCTAACAATAAATTCAGGCACCTCGCTTTTTTCCTGGCAAAGTTATTGAGAATAAGAGGGGCATCATCTAAGGTGAGTCTACTCCTATTCATAGCCATTATCGCCAAACCTGACAGACGCTCTTCTCCCATGGTACATCGTAACCAGGTTTTTAACCTTCGTAAGTTTGAAAATGATCGCTCAGGAATAGCAGTCGTTACAGGCTAGACAACAATAACCTGTAATAATCTATGTATGATAGGAAAACTGTTTGTCACATTTATCCAAGGCCAAGATAGCATCTGTTGGTCTACACATTACACAAGTTAGGTACTCAAACATCTCATTCTCCTATAGCTTGCTGAAGTATTGCTGAAGGCAGTATTTCATTCCAAAACGTGCAAGACTTCGCTCGAGAATTTTCATCAATAAATTTAGGTACCAAAAATCGCATTTTCATAGCTTGCTGAATATGCTCACTGAATCTGTAATTCAAGCTCTGCAGTATATCATCGAGTAATGGAATGAATAGTGTAACCTTATAGAAAGACTCAGGATCTTCTAGTGCTACATTTGATCTATGAGTTTGCTTCGAACACCGACGTCTAGAAGCGCAGGTTGTGTCACACCATTCTGCCGACTGTTCTATGACGTCATGAAATACTTCATCAGCATTTTGCCGGCAAACTCGATCATGTCCACAGCTCCGAGGATGTTCAAAATATGAAATAAATTGCATTAGACACAAGAGCACCGATTTTTAGAAAAGCTAATCAATAAAAACAATTTAGTTGTAGATAGATATAGATAGACAAATAAGTACAGAGAAAGAAAAAAGTTTAGTACATTATCATGTGCAAAATAATGCATAAAGTAACTGACAAGCCTACCTGATTTTACATGTTTGAGACCAAGCGGCCTTTACACACACACATTTATACACACAAAGTTTTAATCAATACTTAAAATTATCAAAATTTAGAAAGTTCACAAACTAAATATTTAGACGAATGTAAACAAAAATCGATAAACTGCGGTTGCCAGGTGCTATAAAAAATGACGCAGTACTCATGAAACAAAATCGCTAGAAAGGGAGCTAACATTTTTCGATTGGCGCATGAAATTAAATATGTAAAATATTTAATTGACTATGTAAACCAAATATGTAAAAATAATCAAAATTTATTAGCTCAAGAGGGGGGGCGATCGCCCCTGTCGCCCTCCCCTTCAGTACGCCTCTGTTCCTTACTTACGATTGAAATGTTTGGCACGTTTGAGACAATAAATAAATAATTTGAAAAAAATAAAATTCATGGTTGACGGAAACACTTAAATTCACTTGTTTTATTTATACAATCAGACGTCATGAATTAAAGTGAACAAATTTATAAAGAATTAATAGTAAAGCCTTTTTGTTAATTTTGAGTTGAAATTTAAGTGAAGGGAAGCTATAAACATTTTATATTTAACTCCAAACTTACATCTTACAATTATGGTTACTATTAAAAACTGTTATTATTAAAGAAAAACAAGTTATAAATGGTAAATTACGTTAATTCGAGATTTTAAGATTGAATAAAAATTATAGACCGATTATTTATTTGAAATTAAATTCTGCAGCAGAGAATAATTATGCACAAGAGTGTAGTGTCTCAATTACAAGATTGCCACAGAGCCTGCGTTAATCAAAGGCAAATAATGATCAAAGAACAGGGTAGATGATGCTCCCTGAATTTTTAATACCTCCGGGAGGGCGGAGACGAACCAATTTAGAGGCCACATGTGGCAGGGGTAGGCCTGACTCTTCCGCGTCTATAAGGATACATTACGCTAGAAGTTGGTTACGAACGTACATAAATTACAATCGTGATTGGAAATTTTAGAGTGGCGAGCTTCCAGAGTTGAACCAATAATAATTGAAATATCTTCTGTGGAGTAGGAAATTTTACACTGTTCATTAAACAAAATTGCCCGACTTGGAGGCACCAGGGTTGCCGGGGAAGAGGGTAAAGTTGGATTAGTTTAAAGAACTTAGTTTTAAGGAAAGATTAGGGTTCAGAACGGATTCTATAGGCAAGTGAAACATTTTAAACGTTTTTAGTAGAGTTGACTAATGGTTGGAGGAAGCTGAAATTTATAATGTTGTAGTGTTTTATTTACTAAATGTTCAATTTGGCAGATATATTAATTGTACAACAAGTAAATGAATATCTGTCAAGCCTTACAGCCCACTTTCCGCTGACACAACCGAAAAAAAATTAGTTAAGGATTCAAATCTCTACGGTAAGTGCAAATGTTATTACGTTAAATTGGGCCGAGAGGGAGAGCCTAGTAATTTGAAATTAACAAACTGAGAAACTGTATACTTGCAATATTTCGAGAGGCCCAGAAGCTTGTAATCCTGATGGAGCAAAATCTAAAATTCAACTCCTTCGTATGCAGGATCTTATGGAATCCAGGACAAAAACTCACCACTTAAATGCAAAAGAGGACAAAAACAGAAATGTTTTTGCGAAATATCATACATACACTCTAGTCTAGATCTTAACATACACTCTTAAGATTTTAGACTCCTTGTAGATAATTGAACTTTTCCAAAACGTCTGTTATTAAACATGTACCAACTCGTGCTCTTATTTCTCACTATACAGTATATATATATATATATATATATATATATATATATATATATATATATATATATATATATTAGTGATGTAGGTCACATCCGCATCCGCATAACATCCGCACACTTTCTCGCATCCGCATCCGCACCCGCATCCGCACTTTGGACTGCGGATGTCGTGCGGATGTGGACCGTTGAGATAAAATGTCATTAATAAGCGGAAATTATCAAATTCTACTATATTAATAGAACTAGTTCATTGTGCGCAAAAGTGATGCAAGCGACAAGACGAGAGGCTGTTCTTGTATGAAGTTACTCTCTTGCAACCTACTTAGATCCACGTTACAAAGCTAAGTTATTTTCACCTAGTACATTAGAACGAGTTAAATCATCACTTGGCAAAGCAGTTGAAGAGCTTCAATCTCTTGAATCTGTCGCTTCGCCACCCACCAAAAGAATAAAAGTTTCAGTGACAGAACCAACACCTTCAACAAGCAAATCTATCACAGAATCTGTCTCTCAGTTTCTTGAGTCAAGCAGCAATGACGAGACCTACGCGATGTCAAAAGATGTACTAAAAATGATCGAGAGCTATCACCAAGAAAAACGCCTGGCTGCATGTGACACTCCTATTAGTTGGTGGAAAAATACGCAGAATATCTATCCATACTCGAGTAAACTTGCAAGGAAACATTTAGCCTGTCCTCCAACAAACGTACCAAGCGAGAGATTATTTAGCAGTGCTGGATTAATATATGATGAAAAGAGAAACAGACTGGCAGCAGAAAAGGCAGAAAAATTAATGTTCCTTAAGCATAACCTTCCTATAATTAAGTTTGAACATTAAACGATGAACATCTTAGTTTACTTTATTTTAATTACTCATTTATAAATATGCCTAATAAAACTTTAAACTTAATATAAATAGTTATCAAGCTAATTAAAGATCTCTTTCTATAAGGGTGGAGGTTGGGGAAAGAGGTCGGTGGGGTGCATTTGAGTTGGGTTCACGTCCCGCATCCTGGTAACACAATTATGGTTTCTAATTGTGGCTGAAACTCAACAAAATATAACGAATTTATTTGCAGACGAATTCACTAATTGATTTCTATATTAGTTAGATGCTTGATATTATTTTATATGTTCAGAGAAAAGTACAGCAATTATTGTACAATTAATCAATTATACTACATTATAGCTACAGCTCTCTCTATATAATAACTTATTATATACGTTAAACACAAAAAATCTCGAATATATCCTAAAAAATAACGAAAATGTAGACATCCGCATCTGCATCCGCGGATGTTGAAATCAAACATCCTCATCCGCATCCGCATCCGCGGATGTGAAAAAAATGACATCCGCTACATCACTAATATATATATATATATATGTGTGTGTGTGTGTGTGTATGTGTGTAATTAAATGAGCACAAGTGAGATAGTGTGTAATAATTCAGTTGTAGTGGGGTAATTTTTCTGTGAGGTAACACTTTTGATACCTCGGAACATTACAAAATTTATATAAAAATTCGGTTAACCTGAAGATCAGGGCCCTCAGCCTTCTTTAGTTAGCCTTATAAGGCTAACTAACGAAAATATCACGACTAAACCTAACCAATCGACAAGGGTATTCAATGAACCTAAGCGGGCATTCAGTTGAGCTAACCGGGTATTCAGTTAAGCTAACCGGGTTATAAGGCTAACTAACGAAAATATCACGACTTAACCTAACCAATCGTCAAGGGCGTACAGTTAACCTGAATAAAAATAAAACATGGAAAAGTAGCAAAACCAAAATGGGATATAAACTGACCTTCAATGTTGGAGTTGAGAAAACAACTGGCATAAAAAACGGGATACGTTATAACGAAAAATTGGTAGGTTGGTGAAAAATTAATATTGGTTGGTTGGTTAAAAACAGAACACTTTGAAAGATGAACAATTTGAAAGATGAAGAGTAATTATCTACAATGAGTCTAAAATCTTGAGATCTTAAGATCTAGACTAGAGTGTATGTATTCCGCAAAAACATTTGTCTGGTGAGTTTTTGTCGTCTTTTCCATTTAAGTGGTGAGTTTTTGTCTGGTGAGTTTTTGTCCGTGCCCCGATCTTATGACACCCTTGTAGAGGGTTTTCCACCAAACTTCTCTCCAAAGGGGGAGCCCTTTTGTCCACTTTCCAACAGAAACACCCACAAAAAATATATAAAAACCGTTACAATCTTTGAGAAGTTACATTCAAAGAAACATCTTCATTACAATCTTCATTACAAATATTTCTCAAACAAATACAAATAAAGGTACTACTTACCTTTCCGGGTCATGACGTATATTCCAACTAAAATAACCTTTCCGGGTCCCAACATAGTATATTTCGCGATATTTTGGTTTAAACTAACGAAAAATATCACGACTTAACCTAACCAATCGTCAAGAGCGTACAGTTGACCTAACTAGGCAGTCAATAATTTTCATGTATTTTTCAATTAATTTTAAGCAACATACCTACGTGAAAATTATTGACTGCCCGGTTAGGTCAACTGTACGCTCTTGACGATTGGTTAGGGTAAGTCGTGTTATTTTCGTTAGTTTAAACGAAAATATCACAAAATATATGTTGGGACCCGGAAAGGTTATTTAATTGAAATATACGTCGGGAATATATCTGTAATTCAGATCTGCACATTACAATATAGATAAGACAGAATGAGGGAAGATGGTTGGTATAGAGATGGAGACAATTATTCCTTATCTATAGGAGTGGCAAACAGGGACGTAGCCAGGAGTGTCCCAAGGGAGGGGGGGGCCAACTTCAGCTAAGTAGTATAGCCGCAAAAGGTAAGAGTGCAGGAATTTTGCAATTTATTACGTAATGTTGCAATGTTGCAAAGAGGGGTGGGGTGTTGCAAAGGGGGGTGGGGTGTTGCAAAAATTCCCCAAAGGGGGGGTGGGGGATGCTGCAGGTGCAACAAGGAAACTTGGAGGCGGCGTTATCCCCCAAGAGAAAAGAGAGAAAGGAGAGAAAGGAGGAGAGGTGTTCACCTTTCAGGAGCCAAGTGCATATTAAGACTTCAGCCGAGTAGGCGTTGTCTTATAGGCTCCTAATCAGCCAGTTGGCTGAATCAGCCAGTTGGCTTAGACGGAGCCAAGGGGGGAGGGGTACATATGAAGGAGAGAGAGAGAGTAGCGGCCTTTGATTGCAAGGGCATGCAACTTGGAGGCGGAGTTCTCCCCCAAGCTATTTTCGTTTACCTAACCTAAGAGGCCTCTAAGGGGTTTTCCCAAAGGGCCAGAAAGAGAAAGGACCAGAGGTCCTTGCTCGGCTGGGAGCCGAGCTTGAATGACTCCGTCATCAGCTTCTCACTCTTTTATAGACCTCTAATCCGGCTGAGTTGCCAGATAGCGCCATGTATTCAGGCTGAGTTGCCAGATAGCAATATTTAAAACCATATATTAATCAAAATACCACAATATATTTATATGATGGTAGTTAATCAATACAGAATTTCTTTTAATTGTTGGAATTAAGAAGATTCAACTGTTTATTAAATAAATAATTTAAACACACGCTCTTTACACAATAAATCATTTAATTCCTATTTTATTATAAATACCGAATAACAGTGGGAAAGAAACCTTACGAAGATTGGTGAAAATTAGCCAAAACACACGCTCGTCTATTCCCCCCAATCTCCTCACCCCATCTGTGTTTGTATATATATATATATATAGAAAGAATCATAATAACCGTGTCTATTTAATTTTGTCATTCCTTATATATATATATATATAAATGGATTTTCACCTGAAAGTGAATTAAAACATTAACCAAAACACACGGTCGACCATTCCCCCAATCTCCTCACCCGATCTGTGTTTGTATATATAAACGAGTGAACAACTCATGAACACACAAACACGCCTCTGTACATATCATGTGAATGAAAATCAGATAAAAATGCCAAACGTATATTTTGTCAATCCTTATATATATATATATATATATATATATATATAAATGGATTTTCACCTGAAAGTGAATTAAAACATTAACCAAAACACACGGTCGACCATTCCCCCCAATCTCCTCACCCCATCTGTGTTTGTATATATAAACGAATGAACAACTCGTGCACACACACATGCACACGCACGCCTCTGTACATATCATGTGAATGAAAATCAGAAAAAAAATGCCAAACGTATATTTTGTCAATCCTTATATATATATATATATATATATATATATATATATATATATATATATATATAATTGATTTTCGCCTTAAAGTAAATTAAAACATTAACTTTATTACTTAATTCCTATTTTTATTATAAATATCGAATAACAGTGGGAAAGGAAACTTACGAAGATAGATGAAACTAAACCAAAACACACGGTCGTATTCTCAAATCTATACACACACACACACACACACACACGAGGAAAGGATTTCCGAGAATCTGGGTCAAATTGAATCACACCTGATTGCCCAGAGGCCTTTTTTGACCATAATTTTACCTTTCTTCCAGTCAACTCGAGCAAAACCTCTCTTCACTCCGATTCTTAGATATACACAAGGGCAAGCAACTTGGAGGCGGAGTTCTCCCCCAAGCTATTTTCGTTTACCTAACCTAAGAGGCCTCTAAGGGGTTTTCCCAAAGGGCCAGAAAGAGAAAGGACCAGAGCTCCTTGCTCGGCTGGGAGCCGAGCTTGAATGACTCCGTCATCAGCTTCTCACTCTTTTATAGACCTCTAATCCGGCTGAGTTGCCAGATAGCGCCATGTATTCAGGCTGAGTTGCCAGATAGCAATATTTAAAACCATATATTAATCAAAATACCACAATATATTTATATGATGGTAGTTAATCAATACAGAATTTCTTTTAATTGTTGGAATTAAGAAGATTCAACTGTTTATTAAATAAATAATTTAAACACACGCTCTTTACACAATAAATCATTTAATTCCTATTTTATTATAAATACCGAATAACAGTGGGAAAGAAACCTTACGAAGATTGGTGAAAATTAGCCAAAACACACGCTCGTCTATTCCCCCCAATCTCCTCACCCCATATGTGTTTGTATATATATATATATATATATATATAGAAAGAATCATAATAACCGTGTCTATTTAATTTTGTCATTCCTTATATATATATATATAAATGGATTTTCACCTGAAAGTGAATTAAAACATTAACCAAAACACACGGTCGACCATTCCCCCAATCTCCTCACCCCATCTGTGTTTGTATATATAAACGAGTGAACAACTCGTGCACACACAAACACGCCTCTGTACATATCATGTGAATGAAAATCAGATAAAAATGCCAAACGTATATTTTGTCAATCCTTATATATATATATATTATATATATATATATATATATATATATATATAAATGGATTTTCACCTGAAAGTGAATTAAAACATTAACCAAAACACACGGTCGACCATTCCCCCCAATCTCCTCACCCCATCTGTGTTTGTATATATAAACGAATGAACAACTCGTGCACACACACATGCACACGCACGCCTCTGTACATATCATGTGAATGAAAATCAGAAAAAAAATGCCAAACGTATATTTTGTCAATCCTTATATATATATATATATATATATATATATATATATATATAATATATATATATTGATTTTCGCCTTAAAGTGAATTAAAACATTAACTTTATTACTTAATTCCTATTTTTATTATAAATATCGAATAACAGTGGGAAAGGAAACTTACGAAGATAGATGAAACTAAACCAAAACACACGGTCGTATTCTCAAATCTATACACACACACACACACACACACACACACGAGGAAAGGATTTCCGAGAATCTGGGTCAAATTGAATCACACCTGATTGCCCAGAGGCCTTTTTTGACCATAATTTTACCTTTCTTCCAGTCAACTCGAGCAAAACCTCTCTTCACTCCGATTCTTAGATATACACACAATTATAATAAATAATAATCAGCGAAAGAAATAAGGTGAGGAAACCTGAAAGTACTAATAATTATATATGTATATATATATATATATATATATATATATATATATATATATATATATATAGGGTGGTACAAATTACAGTAATAATAATAATTAACTCTTTCTCGCGGAATTGTAGCAAAGGATAGGGTTTACACTCCGCCTTAGACCCACAGTTTAACGTGGAAACCGAATGCTCTTTTCTGGCAAACCTGAAAGTACTAATAATTATATATATATATAATATATATATTATATATATATATATATATATATATATAGATAGAAAGAAAGAGAGAGAGAGTTTTGTTCCTTCTTTTAAAATAAATAAAGGAATGGATATATATATATATATATATATATATAGGGTGGTACAAATTACAGTAGTAATAATAATTAACTCTTTCTCGCCGAATTGGAAAAATTTTTCACTCCGCCTTAGATCCAGCGAGTGCTGAACGCCGATATGCTTGTATATTTTGCCGGCAAATTCCATTCACGTAACCTGGAGCCCAATAATTCCGCTTTCTTTTTCGGAAGGTCCAAATCTCTCACGAGATCATTCAGCATAACCTGCGTTATCATACGTTGTTTATTTGATTCAGGTTGCTGAAAGTCTGTATCTTTAGTGTCATAAAGCAAGATTTGGGTATTGAATTTTATGTTTATTTTTGGCAGAGAATCCTGAAACGTTAGTCATACAAAAATAGCAATCCGTTAGGTGAACCTTGGGCTCTCTCCAAATCATTGGTATGGCAAATGGCATAGATTTGCGGGTACCTTTAATCCAACCCCTAAGAGTGACGGCACAGGAAATGCATGAGATATGAGGTGCCCAGGATTTGTTTTGGTCGCCTACCTTACATCCAAAATAAAGTTCATAAGCCTTCTTCACGAGTGGGGTCATCGTCTTCCTCTGTGCCATTATGGTAAGTTCCCCACATACGTAGCAAAATGTATCTCTGGGATTAATACAGTTTCGATTCATGCTGGCGGAAAATTATTGAAATCACGGTAAACTTTTTGGAATGAAAAAACAATTTTTTCTACAATGAAAAATTTTAAAATTTGAACAAAACTTGAAAAAAAATTCTTTCTTTTTACTAAAAATCTGTTTGTTTAAATAGCTATATTTTTTAATGCAAAAAATACTATTAAATATAGTTAACCAAAAAGAAAGTAAAATTAAATTAGTAAACTTAATTTTAACTAATATTTTGGGAAAACTCTGAGTAAATGGAAATATTATTTTCTCGAAAACTATGGGTGATAGAAAAATTCTGAAACCATATTTGGAATCATCATCAAAAGTTCTATAAGAAACACCAAATAGTTTTCAAGAAACAAAAATGTTGTTCCCTAGTGTAATTAACTCTTTCTCGCCGAATTGGAAAGGTTTTCACTCCGCCTTAGACCCACAGTTTAACGTGGAAACCGAATGCTCTTTTCTTTTTTAAAAATATAATTAGGATATATTTATTATTTCTTTATTATAAAATCCTCTCGATTACATTAGTGACTAATGATCCGGGAATAGTGGGGGAAAAATATTGACATGGTAAAGACAGCAAGGGGTAATACGAGCATTAAATCTATTGGAGAAAATATAAAGATGCCATTACTCGTCCGGACCCGTTATAGCGGATTGGTACACAAACTTATCATAGCTCCACCCAGCTACACTGGCAACCAATCACTACGAACATCTGGCCTTAATCTTTTGGGGCGGAGCTTGGCGATTGTGCATATAAAAGGAAATATTTTTCAGTTTGGAGTAACAGTAGCTATTTTCGCGTCAGTGAATAATCATTCCCTCTGCCAGTGCATTCCCTCCACCATGGACCACGAACTGTACGCTTTTCCGGATTTGTATGAAGGTGACACTGCAGCATTAACTGCAATTAATCTTTTTAACGCAATTGACCGTGATGAATTATTTCCAACGCAAACCGTTGAAGATATTTGCAGTGACGCTCCTTACAATCCGACGCAAGGGACTACCATAGAAATGTGTCTATAATTTATTCACAAGAAACATGATTTTATATATATGGAGGGTTGTAGTATCTCGTCAAATACTTTATTTAGATACTCACCATTATGCTAAAATCGAAATTTTTTATGGCAATCGTTTTAAATGTTATTTGGATTTACCTCTCAAATGAGTTTCGAACCAAAGATATCTTCACATAATGGGGTCTGTCTGTATACTCTCTATATGTTTTTATTAAAAAAGAATGAACATTATTCCTTTAAGGTCCGATGAGGATTTGACACGTGTTATACAATCTTATGAAGAATCTCGTGTCATGAATACGGAGGATATACTGATCAGTCAGCATAATGAATGTCACACCGAAATAATGTAAGTGTTTTTCGATCTTTTTGGGGTAAGAAGACAATATATTTTCATAAATTTATTAAATGAAAGAAATCAGTACAATAACCAACTACAGAATATACCGTTACAAATATACACACACGAACAAAAACATTATACTATACAACGAGTACGTACAATTGGAAAACGGCATTTTATCTGTCTGCATACCATTTCATCGTTTCGGCGAGTGTGACACGGGTCAAATAAATTTAAAAAATTTATAAATTCTTTATCACATGACATATGCATGAGAAATGAGACGCAGTACATTCCGCAATCATTACTAAAATATCCTTGTATACGAAACGGGTTCCATACAACTTCGGGAATATGTAACTCAGCGAGAAATTTTACAATAATAGGGTCACTCCAGGGTTGAGTACCGAGTGACTCAAAATTGTACAGGCGCTGTCTATTTTTAAAATAGACAGCGATCCAATGAATCCCTTCATGACCGATGACATCTGTGCTCACAATAAGACTACCGCATTCTCGCGTACTTGGCAAACTCAATGTTTCATTCTTCGCAAACACGCCGATAAATTTGGAACGTGTGACTCGTTCACTATTAATTACTTTCTGAAGTGTATTAGCATCCATTTTAAAAGACAGTGATAACGCTCCTAAATCTATCTACTTCTATTAGGGCTTGCGATTCGAGATATACTAGTACACTAATAGGCGCGTCTATAGGCTTGGCGAATTCCAGCCGCACTGAGATGTTTCCGCTCTGCTGTGGGGTTAAATGCGTATTTACGCTAGCAGATAAGTCAGGTGTAATGTCAAACGGATAAAGGTTAAATTGATCAATGAATTCTTCCTGCGTTACCCCATTACCAAGCTCATCACAATCACCTGCAATATGGGTCAGATTACTATAGGCTCTGGCGCAAAGAGATAACACAGCATCTGATGAATAGTCCGTGCCCATTGTTCCACCCAAAGCAGTGCCATTAACGTATAGAGCTATATTTTTAAGTCCGAAATTCTCTAATTTAAAGGCACTCTTTTTATATTTTCCATTCACCGAAGCATGGTCCTGCATTCCGATTAATATCCTTTTAGGAAGATTTCCCAGGGCAATGTTTTCTATCTGCTTCGATGCCAACCCTGCAGGAACCGTATATAGTTTGATTTGTACTCTGTTAATAGGATATTTCACTGTAGCGTTTAGTAAATTTTTCTCAATTTCTAGTTGTTTTGGTGAACTTAATTTCACTCGCCGTACGCGGAGGTATGTGTCCATAATGTGAACCACAACGGGCTTTGCACCCTCTTCTTGATCAGCATCCAGATTTAAGCAGATCTCAGGACTCGTGCGGGTGAGCTTTATTTTCATATCCACCCCGTTGACAAGCAACTTCTCCTGGAAAGTGAAATCTGTGTGCAGCCGTCCAAAACACTCGTATATTTTCTTTTTAGAATTTTTAAATTTGTCCTTTATACTACTTTCATCTTTAGTTTGATAATATCCCTCGGCACTTAAAAAGGTAGCCTTCGCTTCTTTGGAAAAGTTGAGGACATTTTCCAGATAGGCTCGTAGATGATAGTACCCCGTGCCTGCCGATATGTTGGTCTGATTTAAATATACGTCACACTGGTTGAATATGGAGTGCAGAAAGTTTGTTTCAGGGTATACAGCATATTTGTCATCGCAGACCGTTCCATCAGAATGGGCTATACGTAGCTTAGCGTACATGTGCACACAGCTTGGATCAAAAAAGTAAGGGCCTGAGCTGGGTATCACGAATTCTATAGGTGCACTCGGGGAACTAATTGTGTTTAAAGGGTTAATTGTAATAAAATCACTGTGCTCAATAGAAACTTGAGTTGGAGGCAGCTCAAAAAGGGACAGCTCCGATTTACAGCATTGTGAACTACATGGGTGGATGAAGCGTGCCATGGCGAGTTAGAAATAGTGCCTCCTCTCTCGACAAGTAGTAAACAAACTATGATTCATGAGATCAATGTCCTTAGCTTATATCAGTCAAAAAAGTGGTCAACCATAGGTTTCATTCGCTTACAGCACTTCTTTTTTGATATCCTTTTACGTTTAATACCACGTGACCCCTTCTTCCGGGCAGCCCTCTTCTTCTTCTTCCCGCCACCACGCATTTTTCTCTTTGCATCTTTGATGATTTCGTCCCGTGTACGCTTTAAATGTTTTTTTAGAGCTTCTTTAGGTTTAGCCCGGCCAATATGTCTTCTGCAGTGTTAAGACCTGATTGTAGCGCTTTCCTTCCGAGGTATCTGGCACCCCTCTTCAGCAAAGGAACAGCCGTACGTAGTATGGATGAAAAAATGGATCCAAGTCCACTACCGCGCTGGTATCTCACCCCTCGATAGACGGTGAAAGGCTTTCTATCCATTATAACTCAGTGCGTCGAAAGTGTAGCTTCACTGTTAAGCTCCCGTTACCGAATGGGAAGTTTTCACCCTCAATCGTTCTTATATATATTGAGATATTGGTTATTAAATTAGTTGCGACATTCACATAATGGGGTCTGTCATATGTAATACTCAAACTCCTTCCTCTATGGTTGGGGATGTGAGCAATGCGCAGCAGGCGTGCCTGGGTATCCCCAACAAACTGGTGCTCCACTATATTACTGTAAATATAGCACATGTCTGGGGACCTTTCAGCCAATTTCTCCATCTTCAATTGATACATTAATCTGGACAAGTCATGCTGTGTCTCGTGAAATGTGTCTCTTTGGAAGGCTGCGCTATATCGGCCATTGGTTAGAATTTTGAACATTCTATGGTCTTTAATACGTCTGTTAGTCTTTGATTTTAGGATTAGTGTATGTGCAGGGTTTCCTTTGTTTACGATTTCGTATACTAAATCATTCGTAAGGTTTGAGTTTCTTAAACTTACGTTTAAGCCTCTCACAACATCCTCGACCGAACCATATTGACCCGGTCCTAGTCTTACTTCTGTACTGTAATACCGTGCAACCTTAGTCCGAGCGATACGTATAGTTTCATCCATAGCTACCCCAGCTTTTTCACACTCGTCAATGTCTCTAAGAATCGTAAAAACGGTTTCTTTATGTTCAATATTTAAAAAGATGGTGTCCAGCTGAATTTCGCATATCCCCACCTCATACGAATCACGACCCAATTCAATGTGCCCGTGGAGTTCTGTTACAAAGTTGGCTAGTGTGTTGTTAGGGTGTACAGACAGGGACGAGGAGGACGGGAGTGTGACGTAGAAATGGTTAGGAGCCATGTTGCATACTATTTAAGCTTCATTATTGCATCAGCTTTTATATAGGTGTTGAAGCTTTCTGGGTACCCTAGCCATTTCACCAGGTACATTTTTCTCTTTCCTGAACCTTTGCTTCCTAAAATTTTCTCAATTTTAAACACATTTTTTCCTAAATTAAACGCAACTTTCTGCAATTCCTCGCGGTAAAAGCCTCCTGAGATTTCTTCCCCATTCAAATCTTCAATGTAATACATCATTATCTCACCTTTAGGTCTCATAGCCCTAACTTTAAAAATCTCGCGTGTCCATCCTTGCTCAAAACCCTTTGCGAATTTATTCCCCGAACGCGACAGCCTTACATAATCATTGATTTTGAAGCGCGCCGAGGTGGTGGTGGTGTTGGTGATCCATCTCTTCTCGGGAGCGTACCTCTTTCTAAAACTTCGTTAGGTGTTGTCCCAATCGTGCGATGGTGTGAGCGGTTGTAGGATGATGCCAATGATTCCAGAATGTCTAGAAATCTGTATGTGTTTTTATGTGTAAAATAACGGTGCATGCGTTCCTTTATGGTGCGCTGAACTCTTTCAGCTAAAGAAGCCTTATGTATAGAATTGGTTGTGTAATAGCTGATATTAAACTCTGTCAACATGTTCTGAAAAGCACGGCCTATAAATTCCTTCCCCATATCCGTACAAAAATAGCCAGGAACCCTGTTTTCTTTTAACATTAGCGTTTTGGTGGCTTTAGCAACTGTTTCAGGTGATTTATTTTTCAGAGGAACTAGCCACAGATATCTAGAGAATACGTCTATTATGAATAGAATGTAGCGGTAACCATCGTTATACACAGAATATCTTTGCATGTCTGTTAAATCTGCTTGCCAAATAGAATCAATCGAGGAAGCCGTTGTCTTGGCTGTTTTAAACCTTTTTCTCACAGGCTTATGAAGCGTATAAGCGTCCTGCTCCCTCAAAAATCTTTCAACATTTTTTTCCCTACTCCGTAAACACTTCTGTACAGTCTATCTACGCCGCCGTAAGAGGATGGGTTAGAAATGTCATAATAGCGTTTAGTTAATACGTTAGCCATTTGCGTATTTTAGAGGCACGTGGGTAGGGTTGACCGTTGTTTAACCTCTTCTTTCTCCTCTTCAAAGGTGTTACCGCCGGGGGTGACGGCGTCTTCAATTGTGTCACATGCGTTGCATGTTCCAAGTCTTTTAACCTGTTCAGATTTCCTATCAACGTTTTAGGGACATTTATTTGTTGTAGTCTTGCTTTAATATGCTTCCATCCTGATGGTGATGGCCTATCCCACTTTCTCACCAGATCATGGACAATGTCTACGATATTCGATCCCTGTACCTTTGATCCTTCCACAATGATCTCGCCTGTATCGGTCCATTGTATGGCTGGATCCTCATTCAATAGATTATAAAGACTTAAGCCTTTACTCCTCAATGTATGTGGGAGGGTGCTTTTTAATACATGCTCGATATGTTGTGTGGCTAATCCCTTAATTTTTGGTTGGTCAGCTGTATCGTCGGGCACAGATCCTATGTCGCCATGTCCATCGTCCCCCGTGCTGTGCCTAATAACCACAGGAATCTCTGTAGGGTTCTTATAATTTTCGTACTCGTGAAGAAATTTCTGCAGAGCTTCTTGGTATAAGATTCTTTTCTCATCAGGTGTTTTTTCACTGTTTAATAGGGCTAGCAATTCGCTTTCCATTCTTTTAAGTCTGCTTTTACGGGGATCTAGAACCGTGTCTGGATTCCTTTGCAGTGAAGCGTACACCTCGGGGAATCACTACCACTTTCTTCATTATATTAATCTAGTCAGTAAAGGACCCAAAACTGAAAATAAGATGGGGAGAAATGACCCTCCTGTTTGTACAATAATTCGTTTTTTCTTCGCTACAGTTTGACTTTTACGAGCGAGTGCACGTATTATGTTCTTGTAACGGCGTAGGCGAGCCTTCTGAGGGGTTTCATTGATACATTGCAATTTATAACGTTAAGACAGATTTCACAGATGCATTTTAAAAAGTCGGCGTCGATATTTTTAATAAACATCTGCTGCATTGCCCGGGGCAGTCGATGATAGATTTTTATTAATTCACGGTATTTCTTTAGTCTCTTTGTCATTCTGGAATATACACCGTTTCAGGCTCGTTTGGAAATATATTCGTTCGTAGAAGCACTCTAAACGTGTTTCGCGGATGAAGGTCGCAAAGCAAATATCCGTAACGCGTGCTTGTAGCTTCTTTATAAACTTCCAAAAACTCCTTACGCTGATTCGGGAACATTTGATTGGCTAATACCCCAATTTGTGATACATCTCTACGTTGTGCGAATAAGACTAGATATTGCGTATTTAACGACACATCGCGCATGTATCTATTTTTGAAAAATAGATTCTGATTGATGAAGAACACGCTTATGTTAAGATGGTGGGAGAATACTGTAAATGTCTCGGCAAACGTTTTATCCATCTCCAACATGAGATCGTCAATTACAATGATTGTATGTTCATTTCCCTTTAACGAATTAACGTCATATACGCCTTTGTGGAACAAAATATCATCTTGGTACTCGTTGAACACTGATTGATACGTCGAATAGCACCATATAACTTTATGCACAAATTTCGAGAACATCTCTCCCTTTTCTTTAATGATTTTAAGCATAAACACAGTTTTACCACATCCTGTAGGTCCAGATATAATACATGTGGATGGGCTCGTGAATCTGAATTTTTCTACAGAGTCCATTTCTAACACGTCACACTCCTAAGTGGGTCATTTACAAAATATTACAAATTTTGAGTGCTGTTCCTTATATTTTGTTTTCTTCTCCCACAGAACCGTGAATGACGATGAGGTACAGCACCCCATCATTGACATTACGGATGACCTCGACGACAGTGTAGTTGTGATCTCCTCCCCTGAACGAACCCTCACCAGCGATACCGGTAGCACGTCCAAAGCGGAGGTATGATGAAGAGAACCCCACGTCAGGTATAAAGCGACCGAAATACGCCTGTTGCACCAGTAATAGATCCCCAACCCTCAACCTCTTACGCAACAATCCCCCCAGCAGCACCTCCCGCTAATATATCCCCTTATTCATCCGCCACAGTTGCCCCCCGTTCTGTTAAGTCTACAATAATAGATCCCCAACCCTCAACCTCCTACGCAACAGGCCCCCCAGCAGCACCTTCCGCAAATATATCCCCTAATTCATCCGCCACAGTTGCCCCCCGTTCTGTTGAGGATGATATAACGTTTGAGTTGGTGCGATCCGCAGCCCCCACCCCAGCCTTGACTAGAAATCGGTATAGAGTCAGGGTCGACCCTAGACCCATGTATAGCAATGGAATTGAGCGCGGGCTACGCAGGGTTGTACAGCGTATTGTAGAGTTTGCTCTTCAGAATCGCGACGAGCGTGAAGTCAGGACGAGTCTGTCCTTTGGATTCGGGTCAGATGACGGTGATGTAGATGATTATTGGTTGATAGTGCCATTTAGACGTTTGGCGACTGAAGATGTAGAATATATATTAGGACGTATAATCAAGCCGCCCAAAGTAGTATAGCCTTTAATATGGACAACGTCACGGTAAATATTGACCGTGTATTCCGTGTTGCGGGTCATAGTGCCATACCGTATACTCTTAACTTCAATTCTCCGATTATTTACCGAAAGCATATAAACGTCGATCGTGGTTGCGGCTTTATAGCAGTACTCTTAGCACGTATGTTTACTCTACAAAATACACAGACCACAAAAATTTGGTTGCCTACGGTCGTGGAGCGTGCCCGTAAACTAGCTGTAGACTGTGAACTTGAATTTGACTGTAATATGGGTCCTGAAGAGTTGAGAAGGGTAGAACAGGAAATGAATGTCCGTATAGTTGTATTTGGGTTGGATGATCGTCGTAGGACTGTGTATGTTTTTAAAAGCTGTGTGAGAGATCGTACAAGACCCCTATTTATTTTAGGATTGTCAGGGACAACGTATCTCCCCATCCGTAATATAAGGTGGCTTTACGCGAGTTATGACAAAAGTCGAAAATATGGGTGACATCATGATAAAGATGCTAAGCCTAAAAATAACCCTTGTATAACTGTATACTACGATATAGAAACATATACGAACGCTGAAACCAAAGAGGTAATTCCACATTTACTTGTGAGCCAGACCATCTGTGATGAGTGTATGGGGATCGAATGTGACGAGTGCTCCAAATGCGGTAAACGGACAAACGTTTTTAAAACGAATGTCCTCGATAGTCCTGTGAAACTATTTGTATCCTATATTGTCAAGTTAGCCGACAAGTTCAAAAAAATGACTGTGTATATTCTCGCCCATAACGGGGCAAAGTTTGACACGCAGTTCCTTTATAAGGAGTTGCGTGAACACGAATCCTCTGAGATATTTACAGGTGATCCATTGAAAAGAGGCAAAAAATTAATACAGATGCAAATAAGAGGCAATGTACAATTTAAAGACACTTTATTATTCACACCTTGTAAATTAGCAAAGCTACCCATGGTGATGGGAGTAGCAGCTGAAGTTTCCAAAGGATACTTCCCTTACACTTTCCTCACCAGCGAGACTTTAAACTACGTAGGCCCACCACCACCCAAACATTATTTTAACTATGACTGTATGAGTGTAGATGAACGTGAAGACTTTGATCGATACTACAACAGTTTTAATGAAAGTAACCCTTATAATATAGCTGATGAATGTGAGCATTATTGCGTGAATGATGTGCGCGTGCTTAGAGTATGTTTTCAGGCCTTTAGAAGGATGTACATAGGCCGTTTCAAATGCGATCCACTGCAAGTCGCTACCACCATCGCGTCATTATGTTTTACGGTGTTCAAGAATAACTTCATGCCTAGAGCCACCTTAACCATTATTCACCGAAACAACCCCCGCAGTTACGGACACAAGGCTATTTACTGGCTCATACACCTACAGCAACAGACAGGTGTATACATAAAGCACGCCCGCAACACGGGTGAAGTACCCATTAAGATTAATGGACGTGTTTTTTGGGTTGATGGGTTAAGTGAAAACCGTGTCACTGGTGTGAAGACTGTGTACTCCTTTAACGGATGCTGGTGGCATGGATGCCCCCGTCCTGAGTGCGGAATCGCCGGAGATATACACGGTAGATCTCCTGCCGACTGTCTTGCATGGACCCGCACCCGCGATCAACTTATAGGATCACAGTTCACTCACAAAGTCTTGTGGGAGCATGAATATGATGCACGGATGGAGACAGACGAGGTGTACCGTGAGGAAATAAACACGATCAAGCGTTCAATGGTGCTGGATCCTCTCAATTGTGGTGATAGCTTGTTTGGAGGACGTACAAATCCATTCAGACTATACTTTCCACCTACGGAGGGTGTGAAGCTCCATTACTACGATTTCTGTTCTTTATACCCATACGTGATGAAGAACAATCTGTACCCCGTCGGCGCTCCTGAGAAACTGGTGGGACCTAACCTGCCCTCCATCAATGAATTTTCAAGAAATTTGAATGATCGTTACTTTGGGCTCTCTTTCGTAGACGTACTGCCCCCACGCAATTTATGGATGCCAATCTTACCTGTCGTTATCGACGACAAGCTCATGTTTCCCCTGTGCGTGAAGTGCGCGGAAGAGGATAACGGCGATTGTAACCATATACCCCACCAGCGTAAGATCAGAGGCGTATATACAAGTCCTGAGCTGGCCCTAGCCGTACGCCATGGTTATAGAATACTGAAGATACATGAGGTGTGGAGGTTTCAGAAGCTACCCAACCTTTTCACACCATATATAAACGCCCTTTTGAAGGATAAGGTTGAGGCATCAGGGTATCCGTGAGGAGTTCATACCGAAGATGAAAAGTCTGCCTATATTCAACGTTACCGCGACCGCGAAAGTATACAACTTGATCGTGCCCAAATTGCAGAGAATCCTGGCAAGCGCTTTAGTCCAAAGTTGTGTCTAAACAGTCTATGGGGAAAATTTGCACAGAATACCGGCAAAGGGAACATTCATTTGGCACAAAGTTATAGTGATGTCTGAGATTATGCCAATGCTCCCGATAAAGAGGTCATGGAGATCGTGAATGTAGGTAATACTTACATAATAAAGTACAACAACACTGAATTGGCCACAGATACCTCAAGGGTTACAAACATACCTGTGGCCAGCTTCACAACAGCCTACGCCCGTATAAAACTTTGGGGTCTATTGCATTCTCTTGGGCGGAGAGTATTGTATGCCGATACAGATAGCGTGATATTCACAGAGAGGGAGGGTGAATACATGCCCGCTATTGGGGAGTTCCTCGGCGAACTCACTGATGAGATCAAGGATGAGTATGGGGACAACGCATACGCCGACTCTTTTGTCTCAACAGGACCTAAAACTTATGGGGTACGGGTGAGGGTGGGGGAGGATATGAAATATATCGTGAAGGCAAAGGGTATTACGCTCAACCATGCGAATCTGCGGGTTGTTAACTTTGAATCATTGAAGGATCTAGTGTGTTTGGACGATGATGAGGGCGAACGACCTCCCCAACTAATTGTAGGCACCCACAATTTTCGGGCGCAGAAGCTGGGGGGCGTGAAGGAACTTAGGGGTACGAAGGTGTGCCGTAACACCTATAGGAAACGTTACCAGTTACCTGGTACCTATGATACCGTACCCTTTGGATACCATAACGTTTAATGCTTCTATTTTTAACTTAATTATCACACGTAGTGTTTATTGTAATTTGTGTAGTGTTCATGCTGATTTTGTGCAGTTAAAAAATATCTAAAATAATATTACTTAGATTATTTCAGGATGATTTGTTAAAAAACAAAAGACATCAAAAATAATACATAGCAATAATCAAGCGACTTTTCATTGTAGTAGATATTTAACTTTTTCTTCATGTAATCTGTAAAACAATGTTCATTTTGCAGCTTATTCCATAGGTTATACCAGGGGTTCCCAAACTTTTACACCAAGGACCCCTAAATACTGTATTAATATAGTTAATATAGTTATAGTTAATATAGTTAATATAGTTAATGTTACTATTTTTCCAAAAGCTTAGAGACCCCCTGGAAGCTTCCTACAGACCCCTGGGGGTCTGTACAGACCACTTTGGGAATCCCTGGACCGTTATACCTTAGGGCTCAGGAATATCTGAGAAAGGTTAATTTTATATTTAATTTCCTACCCGCCCTCTCAAAAAATGTAATAAGTTACCATCAATTAACTCTCTTCATTTTGAAATTTATACATAAAGATGTGTAAAATAAATTTTTAAGATATGGAGTATGTCTAGTTTATATTTACCTTATTAATGTTAAGCTTGTGGTTAAGTCTTCAGTTTAAAGAGACATCTTGGCGCATAAGAACACGGATTCAGATCTAATCGCGAAAATTTGGCATAATGTGCATGGATCATTTTTTATTATTTTATACCCTGGCAGAAACACTTACTTGAGAAGAACGTCCGAGTGTGTCACTATCGAGAACGAAACCATGATTTGACAACATTCTTTACAGTAGATGGTTCGTTCTGCTATTGCCATGATATCAATGGACTTTTCGAGAACTTGTCACAGGTACACACACACCAATTTAGCCCTGTTCAAAAATCAACTTTTTCTTATTTTCATAGGTTTCTGTACTTTTTCCCATGCTTTTTGACCTGAAAAGGCCGAAAATCACAACCATTTTGACCTAGGTTGTTGGGGAGCATTGCCGCATGGAGCTTTAAGTTTTCTGCCTTGAAATCGGCCAAAAGCACCAGTTCCGGGGTCCCTTGAATCATGTTTTGCACTATAACTTTTTATCTAAACAAGATAGAGCAACAAAATAGGCACCAAATTAAAGCGTTTTTAATCCTCTTTCTAACTTATACAATTATGATAGTCTTGGAATAAGAAATGGCACATTGGTACATACAAAGATTTCAGAAATATCACAAAATTCGTTTTCTCACACTCAAGGCAGACAAGGCGCCTTATTCATGACACAAATTTGAGATTAACATTTTGTCACAAGTCTAATCGATCAAGAAGTGAAAGCATTACATGATGATTAATTTCATAATGACATTTACACAGTCAGTTGTTGAGAGTTTGTTTCTTGAAGCTGTCAAAGCGGCGTCTGTTGAACTCCACAGCTTGAAGGAGATAGTCCCTTTGCTTGGCATCTGTTGTTATGACATTTGCAAAGTCGCTCATCATCTTGACACCACGTTCAGCAATGTCATTCACCGCTTTCAGATTCTTAACATAGTCCAACGCTTTTCTGTAGTCCTCATTCTGTGGCCAAGACGTGACAGGTTCCAGAAGCCACTCGGATCCAATGTTCAGTGTGTCCAGCAGGAAATGTGATTCTGGGCCAATGAGATCAACCAGGGTGGTCTTAGCTGTGACTTTCTGGAATAGAGGCTTTCCTGTTCTGAAGCTGTCTGGCTTCTCAGTGGCATGTAACTGGGCAGCAATGTCGTGCTTCAATGTGTCACTCAATCTACTGCTGAACAGGGCAAATGGCACGACTTCCTGCGTCAGGTACCATTTGTGGTTTTCCATCTTATTAAGTACTGCATCAGCAAGCTCTGGGTCAGTTTTCTTGTACTTCAACATGTCCTGGATTAGACTTAGATCATTCACGGGAGCATCTGCAGCAGACATTGACATCATCCATACAGGAGTGTAGAACAGCGCAAGGAAGGTGTTGAGTCTTTCCAGCTTTGATACATTGTCTTCGTCGTACTCAAGTTGATCTGCAAACATCAGCATTTTCATGGAGTACAGGTTTCTGGCCATCCATCTGGCCTGATGAATGGCGCCTGGTCTACTCCAGTGAATACCTCGAGGAGGCGTTCCTCCAAGAACGATGACTGTCAGTTCAGCCATTTCCCTGTAGTCGGCTCTTGGAAGCCTTTCTGCTGTTAGAATGTCTTGGAGTATTTCTTCACTGTTCTTCTTCTTTTCCTTCAGCCATTTGCTGTTGATAGTCAGCATCTTTGGGTTTTCCTTGGACAAGTCCGTCCAAACATCCTTCAGATGCTCAAACCAGGGATTATCTGACCCCTTCACCTTCCCAAACAGCTTCTCCCAAACTGCTCCTACTAGGATTTCCAGGATGTGATGTCGACAGGCCAGATAAAACACCTTTTTGTTCAGCATTTTCTCTAGCAGTTTGGCAGCCCCTCTGTGAACTCCACTGTTACTGGATGTAGTGTCAAAAACAAGGGCAGTAACATTATCCGTAAGTTCCCATGTCTCCAGTAAATCCATTGAAGCCTCAGCCTGAGCTGTGCCAGAAGAATTGTCGATGACAGGTACTCCCAATAACTTTCCTTCAGTGTATGAAGGTGGACCAGACACTAGCACAGCTAAAGTCTCTGAGGTACTTCCAGGTTCACTGCCCAAGACATCTTTGAGCAACTTTCCATCCCAGTGTAAGGCAGCGTACTGTGGGGGGTTTTCACAAAACTTGGACATGTGACTCTGTCTGATATTATACCTGGACAGCATTCTGTTGCGACGTGTTGTTGAGGTTGAGATGGCGAAGTTATCCAGATCAGCCCCTCCAGCTTTCAAGGTGGCAGAAACCATGGCAGTAACTTGATTGTCTGATAAACCAAGACGATCAGCTGTATTGCAGATGACATCACATTCCATGACCTTCCTTGGAAACGTCAAAGTCACACTAGTCACAGTGTCTTGATGGTGAGAACATCCAGGACGAGGCTGATGGTAATCCATGTCCTCTGTGTTAGCGTCGTTGTCAGTTGAGTCACCCCAGGTAATGTCATCCACATGAACAACTGCCTCTTGTTCTGCTGCAGCTGTAAAATAGTACAACATGTTAAGACAGTAATTGTTAAGTACATGCTAAATATCGCAATGGAGTAAAACTTAAAACTTTTTGTAACGTTCAAAGTAATTAGTTTTACCTTGTTCTTGTCTATGCTGCAGTCTTTCATTCCTCGCTGCTTGCTGCAGGGATCTTGTCTCAAAAATCTTGTCATGACCAGACATATGACCTTTCCTCTCAGTCTTTTGGTCTTCGTAGAACCTGATATCCTCATGTTTCTTCTCTCTGGATAACAGTCTGTTGTTCTGTATTTCCTGGATTGCATCTGGAGCTCCTATATCGAACAGGCTGTCTAATTCCAGCACAAATGCTCCTCTTTTTCCTCCAGGGTTACTTGCTCTTCCTTTGCTTTTCACCAGAGCACGATGTTTCTCATGTAGTTTCATGAAGAGCTTCATTGCGTTGTACTTGGTCATTGTCTTGATCCTAGCCATCTGCCAGAATGGGATGATAGATTCAACTGTTTCATATGCAAGGTCTTGAACCATTGGCCTCCCTGCATTTTCCGGTAAATTCTGAAGATTAAGGAAATACTGGAACGCCTGTCTGTTGGTGGGAAGCTGGGAACCACTGATAAAAGCTGAAGGGTATCCAACCAGGAAAGTTTCAGTGAGAGATCTGGTAGATGGCCCAGTTGACACCTGCCTGTGGACAGTACGTGGAGGTTCTGAGATATCAACTGTGCGCCCACGGAGCTCCCTCAGCTCCTTGCTTAATGCCATTGTGAAGTTGTAACTTGTAGATGGTTTTCTAGATTCTGATTGAGTTTCTGTTGTTTCCTGAAAAATGATAGATAATTATTATTATTATTATTATTAATTATTATTTATTTATTATTATTATTATTATTATTATTATATTATTTATTAATTTTATGCTCTTTCATTTGATACCTAATTTGTTGCTCTATCTTGTTTAGATCAAAAGTTAAAGTGCAAAACATAATTCAAGGGACCCCGGAATTGGCGCTTTGGCCGATTTCAAGGCAGAAAATTTAAAGCTCCATGCGGCAATGCTTCCCAACATCCTAGGTCAAAATAGTTGTGATTTTCGGCTTTTTCAGGTCAAAAAGCATCGGAAAATGTACAGAAACCTATGAAAATAAGAAAAAGTTGATTTTTGAACAGGCCTACACACCATCTGAGTGGCGCCTCTTCATTGATTCCTCACAGCGAAGCTTGAAAGCGGTTCTCCTGCATAACGGGAACGTAAAGCCGTCCATCCCGATCGCCCACTCCGTTTATCTAAAGGAGACGTACGATAACATGAATATACTACTCGAAGCAATCCAGTACAGCACTCATCAATGGAATATCTGTAGTGATCTCAAAGTCATTGGATTGGTATGTTACTGGGCATGCAAAGAGGGTTCAGGAAATACTGTTGTTTCCTATGCCTATGGAACAGCCGTGCCACCGCGGATCATTGCATCAGACGTGACTAGCATCAAAGAAGCACATACGAGCCAGGAACAGGCAGTGTCCAGTGTGTTCCTTTAGTTGATCGAAAGAAGATTTTCCTGTCACCTTTCCACATAAAGCTCGGCTTAATGAAAAATTTTGTGAAAGCTATGGGTAAGGCGAATTCGAGAGGGTTTCGATACCTTGTTGAGAAATTTGCAAACATCAGCGCGAAATTGAAGGAGGGAATCTTTGTGGGGCTCCAAATCAGGGAGGTTCTGCAGGATGAAGGCTTTGAAGAAAGCCTCAATGCCTTAGAACTAAAAGCATGGCAGGCTTTCAAATGGATTTGTGGAAACTTCTTGGGTAATTACAAGTCTCCTGCATACAAAGATGGAGTTCAGAAACTGCTCGATACATATTAAGAAATGAGCTGCCGCATGTCCTTGAAAATACATTTTTTACATTCGCATGTAGATTTCTTTCTCGAAAACCTTGGCGCGGTTTGTGACGAACAGGGGGAACGCTTCCATCAAGACATCCAGTCAATGGAAAATCGCTACCAAGGTTTCTGGAATGAAAGTATGCTGGCAGACTACTGCTGGACGTTGTACCGCGACTATCCGGACAAGGTTTACAAAAGAAAATCGTACTCGCAACGTTTTTAGGTTCGTGTACATTTCTTTTTTTGAATAAAGTTGTACTTTTACAATAAATTGTGCTGAAATTAACACGTCATATTTCGATAACTAGATGTGCTAGAGGAAAACCGAAAACAGATTTGGAATCAGCGTACAAAGCTGGTCTACAAAAGTGTGTATACATTTTTTATGAGGGAAAAAGTTCGATTTTGTCGACCAATGTAACATAATTGGAGGATAGGGGAGTGGCGTAATGGGGAGGGATGATGGGAGTGCCAAGTGGGAGGGGGAGTGCCAGTTGAATATAGAGCATATTTACCTAACCTGACCCAACTTGAAAAATAAATAAATAAAAAAAAAAAAAAAAATATATACTATATATATATATATATGTGACGTCATACTAAACACATTAGCGACCACTATTTTAAAAGATGAAAAGTAAAACAATTGAAAGTACAGTATAACCTTTCAATAACGACACCACACTCTAACGAAATTTCTCTTTATTGAAAAGACGTTTCGTTATAAGGAAGTATTTTCGCTAACTCAACCTGAGCGGCACGTGTTCGTCTCTACCGTCATTTCCCCGATCAAGAAAGTAAGCGGCATGCTGATTGGCTGATGCCTAAAAGCTGATACGTAATTGGCTAGAATGTTTCTCCCTCACGAAGAAATACTTTTAAGTATTTAATATACTGTATATACAGTACTATATAAAGTAAGGGGTTCCAAAAAACCCAGGCACCCCATTTGCAGCTTACATGTTTACTTATATCAAAATAGTTTTTAGTGATTAGAAAAATATATAAAATTCTTTATTTATTGCAGGTATTAAAATTACTCTAGCTGATAAAGTGATAATATAATGGCTTCTCAATTAATTGGTGATTCGGAGAGGCAACGTGTGATAGATCGTATACGAGCAATAACATTTCGGGAAGCTCGTGATGCTGGAGCCACCTTTATAACACGTTCATGGGTTGCCAAAAAGTTGCGAAGAAGTGAGGACTTCGTCAAAAGAAATTGCAATAAAACTTTGGATGAATGTGAAATGGATACAACCAAATCTGGGCGCCCAAATTTGCCACTCTCTCAGGAAACAAAGGACATCATTGAAAGCGGTACGCGTAAGCGGAAAAACAGCTGTGCTAAACTTTCTAGAGAGATCGAAGTGTTGAGAGGAAAGATCGTTAGTGGTGAGATCATTCGACTGTACCGTCATAGGCAAGGTTTAAAGCCTTGGTATGAACTTCCAAAGCCAAGAAAAACTCAACTTAATATCGATGGCAGAATGTGGTTTGCCCATTCTCTTGAAGATTGGGATGTGGATGATTTCATGCATTTAGCTGTCTCCGATGTTTTTTTTGTTTACGTAACACGTCGGCCTAACTACCAAAATGATCGAGTGTGGGCCACAACACCAGATGAAATCGATGACAATGAACATTATCGAGAATTATTAAAAAGTCCAGACTGTGTTCGTGTGTTTGTTTTGTTCACTGCAAAGAAGCTCATGTGGGTGCTGAAGCCAAATGGTTAGAGTTGGGATGGACAGTATTTTCGTGATATTTTTCTATCCCAGCATGTCATTCCTTTTCTAAGAAACCCAAACAATGTTATGGATGTCGATCAGGTCACACTTCTGCACGATAAGGCCCCCTGCTTTAAGGCATTAGCCACTCAACAGTTGTTGCGGAACCATGAGATCGATTTCTTTGGAAATGAAGAATGGCCAGGAAATTCTCCTGACCTGAACGTCTGTGAATACATTGGATCAGTTATAAAGGACAAGGTTGAATGTCTCTTGTTTCAAGAACCTGCAGCAAATCGATTTTCGAAGGATACAATGACGCAACACATTGAAACTGTTTTAGCAAATTTGCGTAACGATCAAGATCTATTCACGTCACTTTTGGCAAGCTACCCAAAGCGAATTCAGGCTGTCTTGGAAGCCAATGGCGGGAACACCAAGTTTTAATTGTTTCTCATTAAATGCAGGATTAAATTCTCTTTTGTAAGGTATGTTTAGCTTTACTGTACCTCTAATGGTTTAGGCCATGGGCGGGGGGGGCTAAGGTTTATTGGAGCCCCGTATGTATAAATAACTAATGAGAGTCTAAACAGGTCATTAAAATATACACTACAATATCGGCGAAGGAAAACCTCTTTATAACGAACAACCCCTCTACAACGACAGTCATTTAGCTGACATATTTCATTATAGAGAGGTTTTACTGTAGTACAACAGTTTAGAGACCACCTAATGTAATGCAACACACTGACCCAATGCTACTATGAATATAAAGTAGGGCATGGTTCTGATTAACCAGTTAATCATTGTTTCGAATTTAATAATTAATTAATCAAAAAATATTTTTAGAAAATGATAGAAAATTATTAATTTTCCTCATAATTTCACCATCATTTTACCTTAAATTTTGTAATTTATCATTTGAATTTGGCACCTATTTGCATGTATAAACTGTCTAATCCCCCATGCCTGATTTTTTAAACTAAAGCAAACTAAATGTTTGAGCAAAATAGTTCCTTCGGTCTTATCTCACGCAACAGAAACAATAAAGCTCTTTTTCACTCTTTTCAGAAGTATTTAATTTTTAATAATTTTAATCAGTTACTCATTGATTAATTAGAAAATTTCATCATTCATCACTTTTTCCTAAAAATTATTAATTAACCATGCCCTAATATAGAGTATACTGGGCGCGGATAACACGGTCTTAGGCATAACACTGACATCAATAGTAAGAAAACATGCCATTCAATGAGACCGAGCGCCTCTGTGTACCCGTTACCACCGGGCACGACTGACCCCATAAGCCGACCTGGCTGGTTAGTTCCAGTCAGATAACACACACACACAATAGAAAATATATACACATCTTTTTCTCTTCATCTTATTAAGATGCATACATAGGCATAATTTAAAAATGAGTGAGGAGTAAATAGAAACACATTTGCATATAATATTATTAACATGTCAAGAGATTAGTTTTATTAGTAAACTTACAAATAATGTTGGAAATAGTTACATTCCCAATGCTTTGTATAATTACTTTATGTTACTTTATGTGAGTTCGAACGACGGTTCAGGATCGACCTGGGATCAACCCCTCTGCAGCATCCCGCCTCATTTGCGGGATTTGGTGAAGGAGGGAATTGCTGTCTCTGTCCCTGACGCATGGCTTGTCAAGGACTGACTTTGCACAGGAATCTGTCCAGCTGGATGGTAGGGCATTGAAAAGCTTTGGGCCTCGTCTTCTGAGGGTATTTCCATCCTCGTTTCCATATCCCCCTGTCCCACAACAACTGGCACTGTACAAAATCTTCCTCTTCTCTCATTCCAGATTGTTTCTATTTCATTTCTAAGGTTAGTGATAAAGCTCTCAAATATTTTCCATATGTATCATATATTATTATGTACCGCTCGCGCCTTCTTTCGAGAGAATAGAGTTTCAGGGATTGTAGTTGAAACCAGTAGTCTTCACCTTCCGTTTCTTCTAGCGTAGACGTAAAAGTCCTTTGTATAGCTTCAGTGTTCACAATGTCTCGTTTTCTGTATGGGCTTGTAAGTACTGAGCAATGCTCATTTATTGGTAGGACTAGACTTTTCCATAATTTGAGCATGGTGTTTCCTTTTCTGCTGTGGAAACTCCTCGAGATGATTTTCATTATTTTTCTAGCCGTTGTAATTTTGATGTTGTAGTGCTCTCTGAATTCTGTATCCGACAACATTATTACTCCAAGACCCCTGACTTGTGGATTTGGTGTTATCTGTTTGTCTTGCAGAGTTTTGTACCTTTTATTCTGCAGCTCCTTATTATTACCATATCTTAGAAGTTGAAATTTTTCCTCGTTGATCATATTGTTATCTTCTGCCCACTGGAATAATGTTTCAATGTCGTTTTGTAATTTTCCTGTCACCTTCGTTCAATATTTCCTTGCATATCTTTGTGTCATCTGGGAAACATGATACAATACTGTCCTTAATATCTACATCAATACCTGCTATCATTGTGGGAAAAAACTCACGACTTCTGAGACTTCCGATTTAACTCCGTTTACCACCACTCTTTGTGTTCTTTGCTTCAAGAAATTAAATATCCATCTTCCTAGCTTTCCTGTAATTCCTGTATTCTCAAGTTTGTGTGCAATGATTCCATGCTCACATTTATCGAAGGCTTTAGCAAAGTCAATATATATTACAGCTATGTTTTGTCCTCGACACAAGGTTTCCAAAATTTTCTCCTGTTGGTCTAATAGTTGCGATAGGCATGATCTTCCAGCCCTAAAGCCATGTTGATTTGGGTTATATAAGTCCTTTTCTTGTCGGTAGTAGGTAGTTTTGCCTCTAATTATACGTTGAAAGCACTTTACAAGGTGTGAGGTGAGCGCCACTGGCGCATTGCTCTGTTACAACCTTTAAATAGCGGGGGCAATGTTCGCGTTCTTAATATATACATATATTATATACAATTATTACAGGAATAACAGCCTAATACATAACGTCTGCGTACACTGTTTATGTCAAGAGATTATTTTTATTAGTAAACTCACAAATAATGGTGGAAATAGTTACATTATCATCGCTTTGTATAATACAACCAATTCTTCTGGAAATAATACCCCCTTAATGTATGAGGTTTTCTGTACTCGATATGCAGAGCCTTAAGATCATTTAGGATTATTGGTCGTAACATTTTCATAATTCTTCACTTTTGAACTTAGAAATTCAAAAGCCTGCTCGAGTGCACAGTCGGATATTGCAATATTATCATGGAGAGTCAATGTATACAAAACACGTTCAAAGCAAGTTATGGAAAAACTATACATGTTTACAGTATGGTATCGTATGTGATACCTTTATTTCATAATTAAATACAAATTATTAATTTATTGAATTAAATAACTTCAAAATTGCCTCGGGATTGGTGACATAGCCTATTGAGAATGAAATTAATTACCATACATAGAACCCCATATGTAGGCCTTGGGCCCTGCATGACAGCAAGAAAACCAAATTTATTATTTTGTATTCAACATTTTCCATTGCTGACTCATGAAAATTACATCAAGAAAAGAGTCAACGAACTCTGAAGAATCAGCAGATCCCTAACGATTTATACTGGCGGCACTCAGCTGCTTATGTTACAGCGATGCTTTAAGCAAGGAAGATGTTCTTTATCTTCCTATAATTTCGAAGTGAAATCCTCATAATATAAAACCTAATAACTATAAAAAAGGATAGGCCTATACCTTCAGGTATTTAAATACAGTGACTGCCTATATTAGTTACATCAAATGAACTCGTTGTGTAACTCCATCGTACCGTGGCCCTACATCGAAAAACATCGTCGCGTCCTACGAACAGAAGCGAGGCTCAACGAAATAATAAGGTAAGGCAATTTCTTTCTTTACCATTAGGCAGCACAAATACCAAAGGCAAATAAACATAAAGAGGTCCTTTGAAGGCGTCTAGGAGAATTTGTCTAAAACAATTCGTCTAAAATACAATTTGTCTAAATCAATTTGTCTAAAACAATTTGTCTAAAATAGTTTGTCTAAAATCAATTTGTCTAATAACAATTTGTCTAAAATACAATTTGTCTAAAAATAATTTGTCTAAAATACAATTTGTCTAAACAAACAATTTAATATAATATGGCATACAAATTGTTGCCTGATGTACAATGCTATTTATTACTTGCCACGCCCCATCTTAAAAGGTTACCTCTTGTGCGGAATAGTACATCGAAATAGTTTGTCTAAAATAGTTTGTCTAAAAATAATTTGTCTAAAATACAATTTGACTAATAACTGAAGATAACTAGAAATGCATTTGTCTGCTTGATAAATTTGGAGTGAGGATGAAAAGATTGAAAATGGGTTGATTTTATTTCATAATATACCTAACCTAACCTAACCTAACCTAACCTAACCGGGTTATGGTTTCCGGGATAACTGATTTCGATGTACTATTCCGCACAAGAGGTAACCTTTTAAGATGGGGCGTGGCAAGTAATAAATAGCATTGTACATCAGGCAACAATTTGTATGCCATATTATATTAAATTGTTTGTTCAGACAAATTGTTTGTTCAGACAAATTGTTTGTTCAGACAAATTGTTTGTTCAGACAAATTGTTTGTTCAGACAAATTGTTTGTTCAGACAAATTGTTTGTTCAGACAAATTGTTTGTTCAGACAAATTGTTTTCAGACAAATTGTATTTTAGACGAATTGTTTTAGACAAACTCGCCTGATTCGCCTTTGAAGACCTACATATTCATAACTCTAACAAAAAAACGTAGGGTTTTGTCATAAACTCTCTATACAATAACAACATGATAATTTCCAATCGACGAAGGTTGAAGCCAGTTTCAACCATAAGCCCCTATAGTTTTTTCACATGGTGGCCCGTGTAACTGGGGAACCGATCCCTTTACCTTTACACTAACCGTAAACAAAGGCTTGTTTATTTAACAGGTTTAACTCGTTTTAAGTCCTATAAAAAAATAGGCATATTTCAACATAAGCCTACAGTATTTAGTAGGCTCACTTCACATTAAGCCTATTTAATAGGTCCTACTCTTTAAATCAAAACAAAGCCTTGTTTATTTAACAGGCTTAATTTATTTTAGGTCCTAACAAAAGATTTCAACACTTACCAGTTACATTCAAACACAACCGCAAAACTCAATTTGCAGAAAATAAAGTGACAGAAAAAGACTCAAAGACTCCTACTCTACAAAACTCTAATGTAACTACTTTTGAGTATAACCCCATACCATGCAAATTTTGTTTTAGCAGTGAACATAGTTCTACAAATTGTCCCAAATACACAGACTTTACAGCAAGGTCAAAACGTTGTGAACAACTAAACTTATGCAAAAAATGCACTTGATCAGGGCACCATAAGTTAAATTGCAAATCAAATTTGAAATACAATTGTAAGATTTGCAATAGTTTTGACCATGTTACCCCCATGTGTAATACACACACAGACATTGAAAAAACTTACAAACATTATGAACAAACACCCAAATCAAACCAAAACAAACAGAAGCAAATTCAAAATGATATGAATGGTTATATCAGTTCATTTAGCATTAACCACAATTCAAAAGTTCTTTTACCAACCACAACCTTGGAAATCCAAAACAAAAAGGGACAAATAGTGCAGGTTAGGTGTCTCTTAGATACCTGCTCACAACAAACATTTGTAACCAAACAAATGATAGAAAAATTGGGACTTCAGAAGCAACAAGGAAATGAAGATCTTTCTATTTCATCATTTATTACTAAAAACCCAGTACAAGCCAGTTTTAAAACTGCAAATGTAACTTTAACTCTTGACGGAACATTTGAAACCCTTAAGGTTGTTGTTGTGGACAAAGTAGAACAAGAAAAAATACAAATAGCTGGGTTAAAACAAGCTTTGCTACAACTTCAAAACAAATACACGATAGCTGATAAAACCCTTAATGCAGATGTAGTTGATGATATACATATGCTCATGGGGCTGACTATCTTCATCTGGTCCATAGAGCACAATTAAAATTGGAGATGGAATAGCCATACAAACTCCCACAGGTACTGCACCTTTGGGTGACATAACTAAATACAATCTCACTACTGACACAGAAAACACAGAACACGAACAAAATTCACACAAAACAAAATCACCACATTCACAAATTTCTGACTATGTGACAAACTTGAACAACAAAAACACTGTCATAATCCCACATCATTTGAATGAAAATGATTCCACATTGAATGAAGGGTTACAGCAGTTGTGTCTATTGGAATCAGTTGACATAAAGGACAATACAATTACATATGAAGACCAATTGATGACAGAACAATTTAAAGATACATTACAACACAGAGACAATCAATACGATGTGGAGCTGCCTTGGAAAACACCTTGTCCAGAAATAATGGACAATTTGAAAGTAGCTAAGGCACATCTGTATAAAAATTACAGAAAACTTAAAAATGACAATCTTTTAGAACAATGCAACAACATATTCAAAGAACAAATAGAAAGGAGCTTCATTGAAGAAGTTACTGATGAACCCTTTAAAAAACGAGGTTGTCATTATTTAACACACAGAGGAGTTTACAGAGAAGACTCATCCACAACTAAAGGAAGAGTAGTATACAACTGTAGTTTAAAGGATACAAATTCTGTTAGTTTAAATTATTGTCTCATGGAAGGCCCAAATCTTGTCTCAGATCTTGTAAAAATTCTCCTTTGCTTCCGTTTAGACAATTATGCGGTGCAGACTGCAGAGTGACAGAAAAAGCATTCCTCTGTATAAATTTGAAGCTTGAGTGTGATAAAAATCATCTCAGGTTTTTGTGGTTTAATGATCCACATGACTTTAACAAAGGTTTCAAAACCTACAGATTTATAATAATTATTTTTGGAGCAAATTGTTCTCCAAGTATTCTTGTTTTAACAATTAAAAACCACCTAAACTTATTTCAAGAGAACTTAACAGTTCAGTTTTTAAAACAAAAAACCTATGTGGATAACCTCAATGGTTCCACTGTAACTGAAGAGGACTTGCTTGAAATTTACAAAATGTCACAACCCATAATGAAGCAAGGAAATTTTGGACTGAGAGAGTGGGTTTCTAATTCTCTTAAATTAAATGAACAAATAACAAAAGACAACAATGGGAACATTGAACCAAACAATTACACAAAAACACTTGGAATGCTTTGATTTTTAAAACAGAATTCCGAACACAATGACACTCTTTGCACAAAGAGTTATAACTTAAATCCAAATGTCAATACAAAAAGACAAGTCCTTTCAGAATCATCCAAAATTTTTGACCCCATTGGATTATATTTACCAGCAACCATAAGCTCCAAAATCCTTTTGCAAGACTTATGGAAAAAGAAAATTGATTGGGATGAACCACTTTCATTGGAAGACCAACTTCATTGGAAAAAATTAGCCACAGACTTGAACAAAGTTCAAACATCTACGTACCAAGATGTGCTGGTACAGATTGAAATCCTCAAACACTACACATTTTTACAGATGCCAGCACACAAGCTTAGGGTGTTGTGCCTATTTAACAAGTGAAAATGAAAGTAACTTGGTTTATTCAAAGGCAAAAGTGGCACCCTTAAACCAAAAGAAAACTGTACCACAACTTGAATTATTGCTGTCTCATTGGGAGTTAAAACAGCAACTTTCTCTCACAAGTGTATAAAGAAGTTGACATAACAACATTTACTTATGGACAGACAGTCAAATTTGTCTAACATGGGTGACCAACACAGATACAACTTCTTGCAAAAACATATTTGTGAAACAGACTAACAGAAATCAAAACTGCAAACACACCTTGGTATCAAATTTAGGTACATAAAAAAAGAATCCTGCAGACTTTTTGACAAGAGGGCTCTCTTACAAACTGTTGAAAACAAAAAAATTGGTATGAAGGGCCTGAATGGCTAACATGTGAGGATCTTTGGCCAGCCAAAGTAGTTAACCTCACACTCAACTCTACAACAACTGAAAAGATCACTGAGGACAAACCTATTTTGACTATAAACATTATTCAGACCTCAACAAACTCTTGAGAATTACAGTCTATTGCTGCAAGTTTGTCAATAGCTACCTTCTCAAACACTGTCCTCAGAAGCCTTTTCTAACTTAACAGAAACTGCAACAAAACTGGCTCAAACAGATACAAGCTTCAGAATTTGACAAGGAGTTGAAGTATCTTAGGTCCAGTAACACATTAAACAAAGGAATTCCTTCACTTGTCATGGATCTAAATCTGTACCTGGATACAGAGGGTCTGATAAGGTGTAAAGGAAGGCTTAACAAGTCAACTTTGACTTACAACTCTAAGCACCCAATTCTTCTTCCAGGAGAATCACTTCACAAATCTCATCATCAGGGATACCCACAACAAAATACACCACATGGGGTCCCACAAACCCTGACGGAGCTGAGAAAAACTTACTGGCTACCAAAGGGTAGAACTGAAACAAAAAAATTTTAAACACATGCATTCCTTGTAAACGTATCCATTCACGACCCTTTAAGACCCCAAGCCCCCAGACCTACCTGTGGAACGAGTAACATTTACTCGCCATTTGAAACCACGGGTATTGACTACACTGGAGCGGTAAATGTGAGTTTTGGAGACAAAATGGATTCAAAGGAATACAAAGTGTACATTGTACTCTTCACCTGTGCTGCCACACGTGCCATATGTCTAGACATAGTAGAAGATCTGACAGCAGAAGCTTTTATTGCTGCTTTCAGACGATTTTGTGCACACAATTCTGTACCCAAAACTATATGGTCAGACAATGCCACATACTTCAAATCTGGTGAAAGAATTATTCATCAGATTTGTGACAGTGAAACAGTACAAACTCATTTAATCAAACACAATATAACCTGGAAGTACATTCCTGTTAATACACCATGGTATGGTTCCATTTGGGAAAGAAACATACAGACTGTAAAGAACTGCCTTAAAAAGACTATTGGGACCAAACATCTACAACTTTTTGAACTCATGACTATTCTGTCAGAAATTGAAAATGTTATCAACAACAGACCATTAACTTATGTGGGAGATGGTATTAATGAGCCAGAACCTCTCACACCAAACCACCTAATTAAGGGAGAAACAGTAAACATGTTACCAGAATGAACATAACAGTACAGAGGATCCAGATTGGGTAATAGGACACAAAGAACTCAACACAAAATACCAACATTTGACACAAATCAAAACTCAATTTATAACAAAATGGAGAGAAGAATACTTAACAAGTCTTAGAGAAAGACATAAACAATTAACAAAACAAAATTGGAATGATTCAGTCAAAATTGGGGACATTGTGTTGATACATGACAAGACACCAAGACAACATTGGTCAATGGGAAAAGTCTTGAACTCAAAACTGGTGAAGACGAAGTTACCAGGGTTGTAAAACTGAAAACAGCAACTGGTGAAACCACCAGAGATATCACATTACTATATCCTTTGGAGTGTGGGGCTAAGTTAGAACCATTACCCCAAAGGATGGATCAGGATACTATTGGGGAGGAATCTCTCAATGTACCTGATGAAACTCAGACTAAACCAGACAGGCCTCAAAGAAAGACTGCTTTGAAAGCCAGAAAACTTTTACAAGAAAAAATTAAGACTGGTGACTTATAAACCTTACACAAATTGAGCAAAGTTAAAATGCTTCATAACTTTACTTTAATTCCATTAATTTCCTATACCTAAGGGGTCAAACTGATTGACATAACTTTAACTAATCTTAAGAAGTTGCCTCTTGAACTTTTATATTTAAATAGGTCTTGAGTAACCTTTCTCTTTCTAAATTCCTACTTCATTCTTTTTAACCCATTTCACATGGTTTAAAACACACTGCTTATTAAAAAATTTAATGTATAACATACAAATTTTTCCTTCGGGCCACCCAGTATATGGAAAAACTATACATGTTTACAATATGGTATCGAATGTGATACCTTCATTTCATAATTAAATACAAATTATTAATTTATTGAATTAAATAACTTCAAAATTGCCTCGGGATTGGTGACATACCTATTGGGAATGAAATTAATTACCATACATAGAACCCCATATGTAGGTCTTGGGCCCTGCATGACAACAAGAAAACCAAATTTATTATTTCGCATTCAACATTTTCCATTGCTGACTCATGAAAATTACATCAAGAGAAGAATCAACGAACTTTGAAGAATCAACAGATTCTTAACGATTTATACTGGCGGCACTCTGAGCTGCTTATGTTACAGCGATGCTTTAAGCAAGGAAGATGTTCTTTATCTTCCTATAATTTCGGAGTGAAATCCTCATAATATAAAACCTAATAACTATAAAAAAGGATAGGCCTATACCTTCAGGTATTTAAATACAGTGACTGCCTATATTAGTTACATCAAATCAACTCGTTGTGTAACTCCATCGTACCGCAGCCCTACATCGAAAAACATCGTCGCGTCCTACGAACAGAAGCGAGGCTCAACGAAATAATAAGGTAAGGCAATTTCTTTCTTTACCATTAGGCAGCGCAAATACCGAAGGCAAATAAACATAAAGAGGTCCTTTGAAGACCTACATATACATAACTCTCTAACGAAAAAACGTAGGGTTTTGTAGTTAACTCTCCACTGTAATCTGCTGGAAATTTCCAAGGGATGAGAGGTAACCCATCGCCCTATATAGTTTTTTCAAACAAGTGTTTATTCTCTGTTCACCAGTTTTTTTCAATTGAAAACTGTTCAGAGTTCATATCGATATATAAGGAAATCATTAAATCGTGGCGACATTTTGTTTTACTTAGAAAAGAGAAGCCAAGGGCCAATGCCCGCAATAATGCTTCCCTATATAAGAAGGAAAGAGCCGAAATCAAGGTCTGTGAGGCTCACGATGCCTTTCTTTTTATAAATTTTGAAAAGATTGTGTAGTACGTAAAATGCATGTATGTATAGTGAAGAATAGAGGGAGAAGTGTGTGTTTGAGAGCATGCTGAACTGCTCACAGGGTAGATAAGACACAGAAAAAGATCAGCTAAAGGTGACAGTGACAGGAGAAACGGGAATTCCAGCATTTCTTGTCTCCTGCCTAACGTACCCAAGGAGTACTTCCGTGGTTGATTGGTGTCTACACTCTCTTCCTGTACAGCAACTATACAATTAAAGCGTATATAAAGATGCAGCTCCGCTGGATGAACGGTGAAGGCGAGGGATGGTTTGTAACGTTTTAGACCAGCGTCCCAAAGTGACTGGTTCTTTCCGGGGGAAGTGTCTTCTAAATATTCTTCACGCTCCATTCCGTTCTCACCTTGTTCAGCTGTACACTTCTCCGAGGAAGGATGTCTTTATTTGCTTGTGGAAGTTCAGATCTTGCTGTTTTCTCATCTGCATGTAAAAGTAACCCCAGTGTTCTAGGCACGATAGGCACGATTTAAATACCTGATCAATATAATATATATATATATATATATATATATATATATATATATATATATATATATATATCCCATCCCCCAGGCCGCGAACCCTGCCTCAGGGAGATCGAGGGAGGAGCACGGGTGGGTCACTGTTAACAGGCGCCCGTCCCGAAGGTTTCCTCAACCGGTCTCCGCGACGAAGCCACCGTTGGGGAATCTCACCCTCTTTGTGTCGCGAATTCAGCTCTCGAACGAGGCAAGCGATATTCGACACATGATGGAAGAAGCCATTGGTGAAACAGTATACTGATAGTTAATAAACTAAACAAATCTCCGTATTACAATTCATTTAAAGTAATAATTAAAGGTGTAAATGCACATTTCAACCCGTATAATATGAGTCAATGGCCAGACGGTATTATTGTTAAGGAGTTTATTCACTTTTCCAGGAGATTTGATAACAGGCAAAATAATAATAATAACTTAATAATAATAATAATAATAATAATAGGCGCCCAAACGGTAATGCCTGAAAGTTGTACTGTGTATAATAATAATAATCTTACTAATAATAACTTCTCTATCAGTCATGGTGGATAACTTGTTGAAAATAGTCTCATATAATGTAAGGTCAGTGAGGAATTCAACTGTAGATGTTCATAAAATCTGCGATAGTGCAGATTTGATACTCCTGCAGGAGCACTGGCTACCTAAGCAAGAGCTAAAATTCCTCTCTACCATCCATGATGAATTTATGTACCATGCGTCATGAGCAGTAGACTTGTCAGATAAATTAATGTACGGTAGGCCTTTAGGTGGTGTTGCTTTCTTAATAAGGAAAAATTTGTCAAAACATATAAAATTTTTATCAAGCGATAGTGTAAGGTTGTTAGGCATTGAATTACAAATGAATAATGATTGCATATTAATTGTAAAGTGCTATTTACCATATAATAACGGCAGTAATCTAGATGAATACATTGATTTGCTGTACAAAATTAAGTCATTATCAGATAACCCCAAATATTCTCACTGTATAAAAATGGGGGACTTTAACGCACATGTGAACTCGGAATTCTTTGTAGAATTGGGTAACATGTGTGAGTCGGCCAATTTAATTATAAGTGATGTAGAGGTATTAGGGGTAACCTGGTTAGTGCTAATTTTACGTACGTTAGTGATATGAGTGGTACCACCAGGTGGATTGATCATTGTCTCACTAGTAATAATCTAAAGGATCGAATTGTTAGAGTTCATATTCTGCATGATTTCCTTCTTTCTGATCATAGACCAGTGATGGCGAACCTATGACACGCGTGTCAGCAGTGACACGCCGCAGGGTTTCAGGTGACACGCGATGGATGTTGAAAATGTTTGGTATTCTGATGAAAAACTGCAATAAATCGTCTACGTCCTAGTACTTTCGATTAATAAGTCAGCTATCTATGATTTTGTAGTTAAATTTAAAATGCATGTATGCAAGTGACACGCCAACAATATCATTATTTAAAAAACACGAATTTTGGCACACTTGGATAAAACGGTTCGCCATCACTGTCATAGATCATTAGAAATATTAATTAACTTTACCAATTTATGCGCAACACGACTTAACAAGAATTCAATAGGTAAGAATAATCACGTCGATTGGTCAAATGTTAATATGCAGCAGAGAATAGAATACAAAGACAGAACAAGTCACCTTTTTAATAATTTAGAAATTTTGCATCTTGCCTGTAATAATCCTTGCTCAAATGATTCTCACTGTAAACTCATAGATAGGTATTATAGTAAGATAATATCCTTGTTAAGAGAAGCAGGAAGCCCCCTCATTAAATCTTACAACTATCATACTAAGATTATTCCTGGATGGAATGATTTTATTGCCCCCCTGAAGAGGGAATCGAAAGACGCCTATGATTTGTGGTGCTTTCATGGTAGACCCAGATTAGGACCAGTATACATGAATATGTGTAGAAGTAGGGGTCAGTATAAGCCGGCCATAAGGCGATGTAAACAAGAAGAAGAGTCTATTCGAGCATCAAAAGCCTGTGAAGCTCGCATAAATAACGATAATAACAAATTTTGGAAATTTGTTAAGAATCAAACGGGTGTCAAAAGGTTCTAGGACAACTGCCACCTGAAAAACTGCCACCCGGACAACTGCCACCGGACAACTTCCACCCGGAAAACTGCCACCCTGGAAAACTGCCACCCTGGAAAACTGCCACCCTGGAAAACTGCCACCCTGGAAAACTGCCACCCTGGACAACTGCCATCCGGACAACTGCCACCCGGACAACTGCCACAATGGAAAACTGCCCCTAGTGTTTATGCCCTTGTTCCTGGCACGAACTTGTGTTGGGGGGTGGGTTAAAATGCACCCTGCTGGTTTTAGGATTTGGGGGGGGGACGAGGTACTCGCTGATAGCAGTCCTTGTCATTCTCGATTCAGTTTTCACCACTCCGGGGTGGATTCAGGAGAGTTGCGCGCCCTCCCGGTCCCTACAGCCCAAAGTCTTCTCTTTTGGCTACTCGGGTTATGTATCTTTCACACATATCACTTCTAATTTTACCACTTTCTTTACGAACTTCTTTCAAAGACTTTCTGGCGGAAATGCCCTCGTTAGTTTTCGCCTTTTTTAAGTTAAAAAAACTGGAGGGGTGTCTTTTATTTGTTTTCCTCCATTCTTTTCCTACTAGGTCAACATGCCCTCGTTGGATTATACAAGTTGATGGTGTTAAACCAGGGTAGCCACGAGTAACCTCGAAGCTCGGTTTCGACCGCCACCCTCCCGGTCACACTGGAAAACTGCCCCTAGTGTTTATGAAAATTAACAAAAAAAATAGTAAAAAAATATTATTTATAAAATAGACTTTTTAAAAATAGATATTTAACAATGAATTATTAATAGATATCTATACATACATAAAATAATATAAGAAAAAATGGAAAACTGTATATTAAAATTGCAAATTGTGTGCTATTCCTTTCAAAAAATCCAACTTCACGGTTCTCATAATCTTCTACAATAGTTGCAATTCTGGTCGACAAATCTTGATACCGTTTCTTCTTGGGTGGGGGCGGATGTCCTGCAAGCATTTGGCTTATGATGACGTTGGTGAGTCCTTGCTCCTTTTTCAACACTTGAAGAAAGGTCCAGATATTTGGATGGCATGAAGTAATGCTTGCTTGCAAATGGTTATGCCATCCTTCCAAAGAGTTGTTAGTGCGTGGGAGGTCATCAACTACGCGTTGGTGCATACTCCACATGTTGATAGGAAAACGTGGAGTTGCTCTGTTACGGCGACGTACTCTACCAATGTAGACATCCTCGAAATAATCGGTGATTGGATCTGCTTCCTGAGGCATATTTTCTTGCAGTTCTTCAAATGCATCAACAACATTCTCTGATGGTACGAATGCTAGTGCTGGTAGCATGCGAATTCTGAGAGCAAAGTCGGCATCACTCTGATATTTTGTTTGCAATCCCTCCGATTGCACCTTGCGATATACGGCTTGAGACAAGTGGTAAAAACATCCTTTGACTATCGCGTTGGGAAAGGCTTCTTGGATGGCGCTCTTAGCAGCCTGTTCGTAGTCGATGAGGACGGTCTTCGGATTGAGCCTGGGGTTGATAGTAAGAAGTTGGTGGAAAAGATCTTGATAGGAGTCTTGTCGTTTGTTTGGTAACAACACATAAACACATGGAATTGTTCTACTCGAGACTAGACAATGAACTGTGTAAAGCTGGTAAAAGAGGGTTGGCGCAACTTTAAATGTCCCATCGCAAAACCAATCAGTCGAGGTTTCCAGGAGTCTCATGTTTTTGGCTGTACAAAATATAAGCATACGTTGATTAATTGATCCACTGTCGTAAAGCAGGAAATCCTCGCCGGAAGCCGTCATTTTATATTCATCGGGAATAACCATCTCATTTAAGTTCTTTGGAATGGGATGCGGAGCGTTCACAACTTGCCTGTGTCTTCTTATTGCACGCATAATATGGTGAACGGATGGTAGTTGCACTGAAACTCCTTCTGGAATGCTCTGTACTGCCTGTGTGATGATTTGTTGAGCGGTTTCGTGGGTGTCAATAGCTTTCTGCTTTATTTCGTTCCGTAGAAGCGAGACATCTTGACGATTAGTATCAGGAGCGTGGTTATGTTCATGAAGATGGCTGACTAATTCTTCTTCACATATTTTAACTTGGGCTTTGCAGTTTTTATGCCGACGGCGTTCACATTCGTAGGATATAATACGAGATGACAATTCTTTGTGCTTGACATAGATGTAACCATCACGGCAGAGTTTATCTTGACCACGTTGACTTTTAACTAAATCCATGATGGGGGTGATTTCAAGCGAAGAAGTAAATTTGGAGAACTGTGGACAGACTGTAAGGACTTAAAGGCGTTGGAAGTTAGACTGGTTATTTTCACTATAATCCTGCATTTATAGGTTGGTTAAGGGTGGGGTGAGTCAAGGAATGCCATATTTCCAACAAAATCGTTTCTCACTTTATCACATGTTAATCCTTCCGCGCGATCCTGACGGATTATCTCCCGGTCGCTAGTATACAATGAACCTCCAAAATAGAGACCTTGAGGTCAAATTACCTTATCTTGTTTCATTGCCCCAAATGACTTATTCAAGTGTTCGGCAGCAGCTGTGATAATTTGTTTACGAGTATATATTAAGGAGTCAGGTAGGAGCTTCCGGACATAGAGGTCGTACATGAACAAATACTGCACAAAAATTCACTAAAACCGTGAAGTGATTTATGTAAAGGATATAGCCACAAGGAAAAGGAAAGAAGTATATAGCGAGATCTTTCGTCTATTAAGACATTTTCAAGCAGAGATGAGTAACTAAAAAAACAAAGTTATCACAGGTATATACATAGCAAATGACCGGAAGAGGAGAAGGTTTTCGTACATTTTGGGAAGGTCACCCAGGTGCGACCTGTTTTGTGACCAAAGAAGATAGCAATGGATCGACCTTGACATGCCTATAGCTAAGATTAAGATTATGTTCAAAATTTTTATAAATAAAACAAGATTCGATCAGATTCCTTTCAATAACTTTTTTATTTTTTACATACCAATGCAAGTTTTTAAGTAATCCTGAAAAAATAAAAGAAACAAAGATGAAAACATTACCCCCCCCCCCCCCCACTACAACTTTGATGGAATCTAGAATAAAATTGTTTGTCTTTTTATTGGATTTAAATCAAGTTGTTTTTCAAATTTTACTAAAATCTGTTAGATATTTTTTGAGTAATCCCTCTAACAAAAAAAAATAAAAAGTTAAAACAATACCCCCTCCCAACTTTGCTGGCTGGGTTAAATAAATTTTTTGCCCATTTAGGGTTTCAAAACAAATAATAAAAGCATCTAACATCATTTTTATATTTATATAACCCCTAAATTAATAAAAAATAAAGTACGGGTCATATTGACCCGAACAGTATAAGTGTATAGTAAATAGGAACAGTGCAGCAGGGTTTTAGAGTATGAAATTATATTGTATTACCTAGTAACACAAACCAACTAACGGAATTCGTACAATCAAGGTCATAATTTCCTTGTCTATGCTATACCTATGTGGCAAGTATAAATGACATTGCAACAAAGACTGTACATACACTTTACACTCAGTTGTTTTAAAAAAAATACGCCAATTAGAAACTTTTTTATGCCATTTATAGATCGATTTTAGTCGCTAAACTTCTGCAATATTTAAAAATACTTTTCATAAAATTTTAAAATTTTAAATGAGCAAAGCTTTTAGATGACACATTCATATAACATTTTATGGATTTTTCATTTTTCTCGTTGCTATATCTATCTAAAAGGCCTTAGGGCTTCAAATATTGCTAATTTTTGGTCAGAAAACGCCATCTTTAAGTTAACTTTTCTTAAAATATATTTATCGAATTAAAAATAAAATGAGCAAACCTTGTAGCGAGTTTTGGGTTTAATGCAGATATGAAAATTATATGATGGTGTTATTCCTTTCATTTAAGTTATAGGGGTACAAAATGCAACTAAATGTCTCTAACCCCTACGGAACTCCCTTAAATTACAATCTTATTTTGTAAAATATCTATATTTTCTAGTAGCTAATTTTTCAATAGATTTTTCAAAGTTGAATCTTCACAAATAGAAACGCTTATCACCTGGGACCTATTATATACTTAATAAACGTTTTTTTAGTCAGTTATAGCTTTTATTTGAATTAATATAAAATTGGGGGCAATTTTCCCCGTGCAGTTACTCAGGTGGCAATTTTGTAGGTGGCAGTTGTCTGGGTGGCAGTTTTCCTGGGTGGCAGTTTTCCAGGGTGGCAGTTTTCCAGGGTGGCAGTTTTCCAGGGTGGCAGTTTTCCAGGGTGGCAGTTGTCCGGGTGGCAGTTGTCCGGGTGGCAGTTGTCCGGGTGGCAGTTGTCCGGATACCGTGTCAAAAATGTCCTCCTTCCGACAATCGATGGGTTGTCGGAGGAGGATGAAATTGCAAAGCTGTGGAAAAACCACTATTCTAACATTCTTAATAGTGTGAGTAGGGATAATAATCTTAAGATAGATTGCAGCGAAACGATTGTGGGAGGGACAAGGGAAAATACTTTGAGACTGGTTTTGCGTCAGGGGTAGATGACTTATCGAATGAGCATTTAAAATATGCAAATGACGTAGTATGTCTGCATATATCATTGCTCCTATCAGCCATGCTTGCTCATAGCTATATCCCTGCAGAGTTCATGAGGGTATATATCTTGCCCCTGGTCAAAAATAAGTACAGAGACATTCTGTCCAGCAATAATTACAGGTCTATTGCTGTCGCTTCCTGCTTCTCGAAACTACTAGAAAAACTCTTGTTACTCCGATTAAATGATTTCCTATGGACATCTAATCAGTTTGGTTTTAAAAGGTCCCACTCAACTGACCTGTGTATCTATGTACTTAAAGGAACAATATCTAAATACATTGACAGTAATTCAACTATTTATAGCAGTTTCCTAGATATAAGTAAGGCCTATGATAGGGTGAACCACAATATTTTATTTGCAAAACTAGAAGACAGGAAGGTTCCCATGTACATATTAAATTTATTGAAATTTTGGTATTCCCACCAATCTTTCACTGTTAGTTGGGGCAATGTACTATCCGAGTGTTTTGGCTCCTCTTGCGGGGTGAGACAAGGCTCCTTGCTCTCCCCTGTGCTGTTTAATGTGTATATCGACGGATTAATTGCTTCACTTAACGAGGCAACAGTGGGATGTTGTGTAGATAACAAGGATAAATAACTTAGTTTATGCCGATGATATGGTGTTAATAAATCCCTCTGTTAAAGGTCTCGATCGGCTACTAAAAGTCTGCGAAGAGTATTCGCAGAAACATGATATTCTTTTTAATGTTACAAAAACTAAGGTTATGCAATTTCGTCCTAAAAGCTGTAATCAGCCAGCTGATATAAGGTTTAAAATGAATGGTGAGGTAATTGAGGAAGTACAAGAGTTTAAGTATTTGGGTCAAACTATTACCAGCTCCTTGAGTGATGACTCGGATATAAGAAAACAATCTCGAAGCCTGTGTGCTAAAGCGAATATGACAATAAGGAACTTTCGATTCTGTACAAGTGAAGCTAAAGGCCCTCTCTTTCGTACTTTCTGTAGTAATATATACGGACAGCAACTCTGGGTTAATTATAAAAGAAGGTTCTAGCAGAACCCTAAATTTGCTGTAGAACAGGTCTTTTAGACTCTTACATAAATTACCCCCGAGATGCTCAGCTTCGAAAATGTTTGCTACCCACAATGTCCCGAGCTTCCCGGAGGTAACAAAACTTGTTCAATACAGTCTAATGCAAAGAATTAAAAAATCAACCAACCCGATCATGCAAGCTATCCATGAGTCCTGCCATTTATCCTCTAAGCTATGGACTTCTTGGTACGAAAACGTCTGTCTGTAGCTCCAATTAACTTCGACATTACAGTATTATTTCTAATCAATTGTATATATTTCTATCCTTAGTATATGAACTGTCATTGTATTAATAATATTTGTCATATGGACTAGAGTCTGCCAATAAACCTTTTCATTTTCATTTTCATATATTATATATATGAAGAGGACCGACAAGAAATAGACTATCAAGTACACAAACAAATTCTTTCTTCCACGCCATCATCAAACATTCTTAGAAGACACACGTGGTCAAGGAATCAGAAACAATGAAAACGTCTGTTTTGTCCCAAAAGGCCCGCGAAAGCAAGCCTTTAACAACTAAAGGACGCATAGAAGGCGTCTCAAGATATGGCGGGAAAGTCCGCGTCACAGAGGCTATATAAGCGAGATTCCACGAGATTCCCAAATCACTTCACATTGGTTCAGCTTTCGCCGCTTTACGAAAAGCGGCCGTGAACGAGATTCCAATTGTCTCGTTAACACTTCACCGTGAAGACCTTGACTTGCGGAACAACTGACGGTCAATTTCACCTTCAAGAACGATCTCGACGTGTATAACACAGACGGCAACGACCCCTCGGGCCTACAGTTCAATAGGTCAACCTCCAAGTAACTCATCAACCTAGAGGTATCACCACCGTGTCGGTAAGCTCTGTCTCTTTTTGTAAACAATAACGCAAAGCCTACATCAGTGTACCGCAGAAGCGTAGGCTACAAACGCAAAGTGTTTTACAAATCCTTCAAACTAACTCTCGTTGAAACGCGGTAGGCCTATTTCCTAATCCAAGTGTCATTACAATATTTGATTGTGCATCAAACTAATTCTCTAATACAAACCCACACTAGGCTTATTTCCTGTGCCCAAGTCAAGTGTCATTCCAATACCGTATGCGTGTACCATCCAGCTATTTTTCTTTCGTGTAACCCATAAATACTTTGCATCCGTTAATTTATGTGATTTGTTCAAGCATTTCATTATTGAAGGCCTAATCCATTTATAGTGTACCAACTTACGTACATTTCTTCCAATTATCATTATGCTGCAGCATCTTGTTCTATGTTCTATTTATGCGTAATCACTTAGCATCATATAATTGCCATTATACAGGGTGTCCCATAAGTCCGGCATCATAGGAGAAATTCATATTTTTCTATTTCTACAAACCATAATTCATATTTTTTTTATGCTCGGGATGCCAATTTCCCGTCCACCATTCTGTTCAGTGACGAGGCTGTTTTTTATGGAAATGGTGAGGTAAATCGGCAGAACACCCGCTACTGGTCTCAAAACAACCCTCACTCTTCAAAAGAACAAGGTGCATCTCGGGTGATGGTATGGTGTGGCATTTGGAAGGATCGCATCATAGGCCCCCTCTTTTTCGATGAACATGTCCCTGGAGGCACCTACCTACGTATGCTCAAGGAAGAAGCATTTCCCAGTGTCTTGAACGAAGAAGGAAATTTCCCAACATGGTTCCAGCAAGACGGCGCTCCTGCACATTACAGCACTCAAGTAAGGGAATACCTGTACCAACAATTCCCTGGTCATTGGATAGGACGTCGAGGGCCTGTGGAATGGCCAGCTAGAAGCCCGGATCTCACGCCAGTAGATTTTTATCTCTGGGGCCACTTGAAAGCGCTGGTATACGCAGAGAAAATTAGGAGTGTTGAACATTTGCGGCAGCGCATTATTGGGGCATGTAACACCATTACTCATGACATCATTCACCGTGTGCTTGCTGACTGGGTATCACGTCTGAATTTGTGTATTGAAAACAATGGTGGACATATTGAGCACGTTCTGTAAATAAAAGCTTTTCTTTTGCCTCTTTTTATTATTTTTCCTATAATGCCGGACTTATGGGACACCCTGTATAAATGATATCCATATAACCACTGTCATAGCATTTCTTCCAATTATCATTAGGTTGCAGCATTTTGTTTCGTGTTCCATTTATGCGTAACTCTAGCCTACGTAATCAGTGTATTACGTAATCCATACAGCGCACCGAAACGTACGTACATAATTTCTATTATAATTGGGTTGTATCATTTATTCCATGTTTTACATGTCATTAGTCTAGTTGCTTCGAGGCCAACCCGGCGGGCACCGTGTATAGTTTGATCTGTACCCTGTTAATTGGGTATTTTACTGAGGCGTGTATTAAGTTTTCCTCAATTTCTATTTGTTTTGGTGAACTTAATTTCACTCGGCGTACACGCAAATACGGCTCCATGATGTGAATCACAACAGGTTTCGCGCCCTCTTCTTCATCAGACCCCAGATTTATGCAGATCTCAGGACTCGTGCGGTTGAGCTTTAGTTTCAGATCGTTGCCGTTCATAAGCAGTTTCTCCTGGAATGTGAAGTCTGTATGAAGACGTCCAAAACACTCGTACATCTTTTTTTTTTAGAATTTTTAAATTTATTCTTTATACCACTTTCATCTTTAGTCTGGTAATATCCCTCGGCGGTTAAAAAGGTGTCCTTCGCTTCTTTTGAAAAGTTGAGGACATTTTCCAGATAGGCTCGTGGGTGATAATACCCCGTTCCTGCCAAGATGTTAACCTCATTTAAATACACCTCACACTGGCTGAATATGGAGTGTAAAAAGTTGGTTTCAGGCAGTGGCGGCTCGTCGGTAGGCACTGCGCAACTGCAGTACCCCTAAATTTTTTATTTACAATTGAAATAATCAAGAACAATATAAGGATGAGCTCACTGAATAACTTTTTCAATAACTTTTGAAACTTTTATTCATTGCTCAATGTTCATCCTTTTATTTCAGTAATTATTTCAACCCATTCTTAGAGACAGCACCCCTAGAATTTTTAGTCACGAGCCGCCACTGGTTTCAGGGTATGCAGAGTAACTATCATCGCAGTCCGTTCCATCTGAATGGGCTATACGTAGTTTAGCGTACATGTAAGGGCCTGAGCTGGGTATCACGAATTCTATGGGGGCACTCAGCGAACTAATTGTGTTTAATGGGTTAATTGTAATAAAGTCGCTATGCTCAATAGAGACCTGAGTGGGGAGCACATCAAAGAGGGACAGTTCCGATTTACAGCATTGTGAACTACACGGATAGATGAAACACGCCATGACGAGTCAGAAATAGTGCCACCTCTCTCGACAACTAGTAATCAGCCTATGATTCGTGAGAGTAGTGTTCTCAATTTATATCAGTTAAAAAAATGATCAGCCATAGGTTTCATACGCTTAGAGCACTTCTTTTTTGATTTCCTTTTGCGTTTATCGCCACGTGATGGTAACCCCTTCTTCCTGGCAGCTCTCTTCTTTCCGCCACCACGCATTTTTTTCTTTGCATCTTTGATGATTTCGTCCCGTGTACGTTTTAAATGTTTTTTTAGGGCTTCTTTAGGTTTAGTTCCACCCATTATGTATTATGTAACGCCTTCCTCCCTAGGTATCTAGCGCCCCTCTTCAACAGTGGAACAGCGGTACGTAGTATGGTTGAAAAAATGGATCCAAGCCCACTTCCACGCTGATATCTCACCCCTCGGTAGACTGTGAATGGCCTTCGGATCATTATAACCGACGAAAGTGTAGTTTCACTGTTAATTAAGCTCCCATCACCAAATGGGAAATTTTTTCCCTCAATCGTTCTTTTATATATCGAGATGTTGGTTAATAGATTAGTCGCAACATTCACATAATGGGACTTGCCATATGTAATGCTCAAACTTTTCTCTCTATGGTTGAGGATGTGTGCAATGCGCACGCAGCAGGCGCGCCTGGGTGTTCCCAACAAATTGATGCTCTACGATATTGCTGTAAATATAGCACATGGCTGGGGATGAAGAGCTTTCACCCAATTTCTCCATCTTCAACTGATACATTAAGCTGGACAAGTCATGCTGTGCTTCGTGAAAAGTAACTCTTTGGAGAGCTTCGCTATATCGGCCCTCAGCCACAATTGTGAACAGCTCTTTATCTTTAATATTTCTACTAAGCGTTGATTTTAACTTCAATGTGCATGCAGGCGTGTCTATGTTTACGACTTCAAAAAGTAAATCGTTTGTCAGGTACGACTTTTCAAGACTCTTGTTTAACCCCGTCACAATGTCCATGGCTATGTCATAATGGCCGATTCCTAGCGATACATTTGTGCTATAGTACTGCACCTCACCGAACAGGACTGATCGTATAGTATTGTCTAAGGTTATGTCTAATTTTTCGCACTCATCGATTCTTCTAAGGATCAGAAATATGATTTGCTCATTTTCAAGAGTTAAAAATTTGGTGACTAACTGGAGTTCACATAAACCCACCTCATACGAATCACGCTCCAATTCAATGGGTCCGTGGAGTTCTGTCACAAAGTTGGCAAGGGTGTTGTTAGGATGTACAGACAGAGAAGAAGAGGACGGGAGTGTGACATAGAAGTGGCTAGGTGCCATGTTGCATACTATTTAAGCTTCATTATTGCGGCAGCTTTTATATAGGGGTTGAAGCTTACTGGGTAACCCAGCCATTTCACCAGGTAAATTTTTCTCTTTCCTGAACCTTTGCTGCCTAAACTTTTTTCAATTTTAAACACACTTTTTCCTAAATTAAATCTCACTTTCTGCAACTCCTCGCGGTAAAAGCATCCAGCGATCTCTTCCCCATTCAACGTAATACATCATTATCTCGCCTTTAGGTCTCACAGCACGAACTTTAAAAATCTCACGGGTCCATCCTTGCTCAAATCCCTTCGCGAATTTATTTCCCGAACGTGATAGCCTTATATAATCACTGATTTGGAAATGTGTAGAGTGTGGTGGCGGTACTCGATCTCTTCTCACCTCTGGCAGCGTACCTCTTTCTAAAACTTCGTTAGGTGTTGTGCCAATCGTACGGTGGTGTGAACGGTTGTATGACGACGCCAATGAACCGAGAACGTTTATATTAGTCCAGGAGCATATGTAGAAAAATCATGTTCCGTGGCAGGTTTAGTGATGAAAAGGCGGGACTGGTTTTGTTTCATCAGAAACTACCTACAGATGAATAATTTCCATGGTGTCACTCTATGGTGTGTGGCGTGTAGTACTGATGACGTCATCAAGATGGCCGCCAACGAAATTCAAAAAATCTTCAATATCTCCGTTATTTATGGACGAATTTGAATTTTTAAGGTATCATTTTAAAGATATTTATAGTACAGATATGCAATTACATCACTAGTGTTATACGTTCAGGAAATCGGTTGCTTTGTCTCAAACTCTTATGTATGAGTGCCTAAGAGAAAGGCAGGCCTCATATGGTACCTTAACTTCAATAAAGTCAAGACACACACGTGCGTGAACTTCCATTTCAGGTTGCTGTTGGCCTAATGATACATTCTAAAACTCGCAGCAAATTCTTGGTGCAGCTTATGCATGGTTTGAGATCCTCGATCGACTATAATAAAGTTCTCCGACTTAAGACAGCTTTAGCTAATGAAGTTCTACGCCGCATGGAAGATAATGGAGGAGTAGTATATGTCCCACCCAACTTTGTGAATGGAAGATTTATCTACTGCGCTGCAGATAATTTGGACTTCCTTGAGGACACACCTGATGGAAAGGGAACCCTTCATGCAACTGTGATGACTTGTTATCAAGAATGTCATGACAAAGATGAATCATAATCCATAACATTGTACGATGCAAGCATGCTGAATCGTTCACTACAGAAACTACCGTACTACATGACAGACTTCATCCCTTACAATGGCCCAAAGCGCCTAAAGCCAGAGTACAGTTTTTAAGGAATCTGATGTTAACACAAGAGCTAAGGATATGAAATCATTTGAAGAAGTAGACTTGGCATGGTGTCTATGCAAAACTGGAAGTATAGCAAATTCTACTACTTTGAATGTTGCGAGCACAGAATCTGCAAGCAGGACGGATGATGATGCAGTGGTTACAGACTCCCAAAATCAACCGAAGAAAACAAGATCTTATCCTGCGTGTGTTCCAGCCTGGACTGTTTTCAATGCAACATTGCAAGAAGTGCCGAAGCAAATACGTATCTCGCATGTGTTCTGCCAATCATACCAGCTACCCCAACAGATCGTTCAATTCAATTGACTTTCTTGGCATATCTGGAAAATTTAACAAAACATATTTTTGGAACAGATTCAAAATGTGTTGTGACATTAGATTTGGGTCTCTACCGTCCTGTGCAGCAACTAATAATGTTTCAACAGTGTCTTCGTGATCGATTTGTTTTACGGCCTGGTGAACTGCACATATGTATGGCATTCCTTCGTGCTATTGGCACTTTTATTGATGAATCCGGTATTCCTGAAATGTGAGACGTCTGGTCCAGTGAGAGCACTGTGCAACAAATCATCACGGGCAAACATATTCGACGTGCTGAAGAAGCTCACAAACGCACACTTGTTGCACTGTATGACTGCTACCTGGAAGTGTTCTTCAAGAAACATCCAAGTGCAGAAATTCTTAATAAGGTTGAAGAAGTACAAACCAAAAGTATTAAAAGCTGCGATATTCAAGACCTGCTGGCAACCATCGAGAAATGTAAGAGCTCTGAAAAAATGAATGAATTTGACAATGTTCAAGGACAGTCTAACCCAACATTTAAAATGATGCGGGAATACATGGCAATGGTGGAATCTTTGTTGCAAGTAATAAGGTCTATAAGAAGTGGTGACTGGAATGCACACATTTCATCAGAGGAAGCAATCGTTGGGTACTTCTTTGCATTAAATTTACATAATTACTCTGGGATGATGGCATACTATCTGATCCTGCAATATGGGAAGAGTTTGAAAAAGGAAACTGGGTTATGAGGAAAAGTAATATTCCATTCTGCGCTCTTGGAGCCGATGAAGCACTTGAACATCAAAACAAAGCTTTGAAGGTTAGTGGAGGTTTAGTGGGCATAACACAACACCCTAAGGCACTTGCACGCTATTTTTTAACAGCGCCAGTACTTGACCATTTATCTGAAGAGACATCAAGCATGGCAGGAATACCAGAGCAAGCAGCATCACACAAACATCATTACGACTCTAAAGAAGCAGTAAACAGGGAGGATATTGCAATAAACAAATTGCGAATTGAACTTAAACGGTTTGGAAATCCATTTTTATATGATGGACTTGAACTTGTTAACATTTCAACCAAGGAACTTTTTAGTGAAAGTATTACAAAAGATGTTGGTCAGCTCCATGCTCTTGGTATTAGTTTGCATGATGAGTTCAAAACACAGAGACTCAGCTCTGAATCTAGCACCATGAATTTATGGGATCCTATCAAGAAGAACAAACTAAATCTGTGTTCAAGTACCAAAGAGAAATTAAAAATGAATGTGGCTGGTACTATTACAGGGTTAAAAGCAGACAGATCACTATTTTCCCGACTACTTGTTGTAAGCAGATCACAGCGTCAAGTAGATTTACGTGAGACATTAGGGCTCTATGAATTCTCTGCTGTGCTGTACCACGATCACTGTTTAATGATGATGGAACTATGCACCTTTGCCAGCAAAAAAGCAAACTGATCGAAATCTCGAAGTCGATCCCACATGAAAGGACCTTCTCTTTGCAATTGTTGAAGGCATGGCAGAGCTATAAGCTTTGAATAAGTCAAAAAGCATTCAGACATGCAAAGATCTGGCTGAAGCATTCACCAAAAAAATTGAGAAGAAGTACTGGGAGTATAATGAAATACACTTAGTGTTTGATACATACAAAGAAAACTCAATCAAGAGTATGACAAGGCAAAAGAGGCTCCAGGGGATTGCGCCAACCAACTATAAAATCATGGATAGCACAAACATAGCTAATGTTACTATGAAGAAGCTACTTTCACACATTAGCACCAAAGATGAATTAACTGCTTACCTAGCTCAAAAAATGCTTCAGCATGCACAAATGACCAAAAAAGACTTTGTAGTGGCGTGGCGTACAGAAGTGGTCGCCTCACATTGTTCTTTGGACTGTCTTAGTAGTACACAAGAAGAGGCAGACACGAAGATCATTCTTCATGCCATCAATGCCACAGAAAGAGGAGCTACAAAACTCTATATAGGTGTATTTGCACAGGACACAGATGTTTAGATTCTTGCTATAAGAAGGTATCCAAAACTCCCCCCTCAGTCTTACTTTGTGCCTACTTCTAAAGCCATTATTTCAATTGCAGAGATATTCCTTTCACTAGGCTCCTTGAAGGCTTCTGCATTGCGTGCATTTCACGCCTTGTCTGGATCTGATTGCACAGGTACTTTGTCAGGGAAAGGTAAAATTTCATACTGGAAAGCATTCAGTACAACGACCAAAGACACCCTTTTGGCACTTAATTCACTAGGAACACAAGAACAAATTCCTGAACAGGTACTGGATATACTAGAAGCATTCATTTGCCAAGTCTATCAGCCCAGAACCAGTATAACTAAACTTGCAGAGTTGCGCTGGTCTATGTTTTTTAAGAAACAGACGAGCTGGGAAAAGTTACCACCTACAAGAAGTGCTTTCGTAACTACAATGAAGAGAGTCAACTACCAAGTCATGATCTGGAACCAAGATGACAAATCACGGCCAACAATTTCATCACCCACTGGACATGGATGGAACATGGAGGATGGACAAATAGCTCCCGTTCTCTGTGAAATGCCATGTGCTCCAGATTCCATTCTGCAGTTGATAAGATGTTCGTGTATGAAGAACAGATGCAGTCCACCGTGTAAATGTTTAGCAAACAACCTACCCTGTACAGTAAGGTAGATTGATTTTCGAACTGTGATCTTGGACTAGTCTAGATAGAAAGGTATTAATGTATAAAAAACGTTGCACCAACTCATATTTGTAAAAATGATTGTATTTTTTGAGGATTGTTAATTATTTTTAGGTTGTAAAATTGCCGAATTTTACGCGTAAAATCGCGCGCGCGGCATTCGCGCAATGTAAACAAACAAAATATCGGACCATATTTCATCAAAATAATCAATTAAAATTCGGCTTTTTTAACAAAACGATGCTTGAAACTTATTGTAAATGCATTATAGATGTTTATTAGTGTATTATTTTGTATTTTTTAATGATATTTACCTATAAAATGTGTATTAAATTAAGTTATTTTATGATACGTTCATTTAATTGTGTTTATTTTCAGATATTTCATAAAAATGAGTAAAAAACGGAAGTCTGCAGTGTTAACTCGGAGTGATAGTGCAAAAAAATTCAGTGGCCAGCCTTCCCCTTTGGATAAAATGGAGCCTCCTACTCTCCGCCAAGTTATTCAGTACAGTTATTTCCTCCAAAACAGCCACTCGGACTTGAAAGATTATGATATTGCTAAAATGATAGCAAAGGATGTGATTGAGATTTGGCAGGCAGTGAACCCGCGGCTGCCCCTGTATGAGGAATATTATGAGTGAAATTGGTGGATAAAGTGTGCTTCAAGAAAGCAAAAGAGATAAACAGGAAATCTCTTTCTACAGTCCAGGAGCAGAATCTGGAGGAAAAGCTGGATAAACTTTTTGACATTTCTGCTTGCACCTGTAAGCTACCTGTTCGTCCCTGTGATGACAATGCTGTGAAGTGCAAGAAAGAAAATTGTCAAACACAGCACATAATCTGCACTTGTCCTCCCAGTAAGAAGGTAGTGCTATTATTTTTTTAACTTTTAACTGGCCTAACTTAGTGCGATTGAGCGGAAATTGCACACCATTGGCTGTTCACTCCATCAGAATGAGCTTCCTTTCAGAGCTGTTTTCAAGCATCTTGATGACAGTACCAAAAGTCCCACTGCTTTCACTGGTCCGCTGGGAAAACTCTGTGAAATTGACTACCAAGATCTGCCACAAGTGGAATTCACCAAACTCAGTAGCCCCCTGAATGACATGGAATTTGCTGAGGAGACACTGAATGATCTCAGTAGCGACCAGAGGCTTCTTTTGGAGTATGTGCTTGGAATTTCCAGGGGCAAAGTCAACCCAAGATTTGCTGCCTGGAAAATTGGACCATTAAACCATGCAAGATGGTTGACTTTGGCAATTAGATTGATGTGTCTGTGGACCAGAGGTGCTTACCCTCCAGAACTACAGGATAAGCTTTACCAGGCCATCAAGTTCATTGTGGAAGTGTATGCAGTCAGTTGGTTTGAGATCAAAAGGGACAGCAAGTTCCACAATCAGCAGCTGTACATCTTCAACATGATCCAGAGGATCAAGCAGCAGTCTGAAGAAATCAGGGTGTTGCTTTCAAGAACCTGAAGTACAATGCTTTTGCCTTGCTGCCCGAGAATGTGCTGTACTCCATGATGAAGTCTGATGACTTGGAAGTGAGAGTAGCTGCTCTCAAGAAAATTCTGTCCATCAGGTAAGCATTTATTAATTTAAAAAAATTTGAAAAAAAAATTTGATTATGGGGATTTATTTAATAAAAAAAAGGTCCAAGTTCTATAAATCCCCATAATCGAATTTTTTTTCACATTTTCTTATCTCAATTCTCCCCCTCCCCTCTGATAATGGAAATAATCTTACCTTCTTTCTGAAAAAAAATTCGATTATGGGGATTTATAGAACTAGGGTTTTTTTTTTTTTATTTAAGTTAAATTAAATCAGCAATTCTGAGACTAATAGGGATTAAATCTTAAACTGGAATAAAAAATAAATTAATTATTCTTTCAGAAGTGGGAAGCCAGCCAAGAAGAGACTGAAGAAGATCACAGCCATCAACATTGAAGCCACCCACTGGTCAGAACTAATCAACCTTTCTCAAAGTGGCATCTGTGAACCTGCTCTCACAGAAGACTTTTCTGACCAGGAGCTTCAAGAAGCATTGCTGAATGGCACCGAGCTGGAGCTGCCTGATCTGCCTTCACATTCTCAGAGTGTTGAAAGGGTCGTGAAGCTGACATCTGAAGCTTCCCATACTGTTTATGGACTCGAATCAAGGCACAAACACATTCTGGCCAAAGCCCTAAGCCGCCAGATGAGGCCTTCCTTTGCTTCTATGGGCTCTTACAGTGAAAATTATGATGATCTTGGGATCTAAATGTGTCTATTTGACTCTGTACATGTTTTTTTTACTTTTTTTCAATAAAATTGTAACTTTTTTCAGGATTTTTTTATGAAAATAGCATGATTTTTTCGGCCGAAAATTGCAAAAATGCGGTATTTTTCGGTACGATTTTTTGACAATTTTTTAAACGGTTTCCTCAAAAAACGGTTAAAGCTAGGGATCTGAAATGTTTTGTCAGTTATTATCATATTAAGCCCTGACTATCTCGACTAGTCCAAAGTCGATATCTAAACAAATGCGGAAAATCAACCTACCTTACTGTTCAGATATGTGTGAGTGTGGAGGAAACGATGAACTCTGTGATAATGATTCTCACACTGTACCGAACTTAACAAACTCTGACAGTGAAGATGATTTCAGCGAAGATAATGTTGATCACAATTATTGACCTATTAACCCTTTAATGCCCAGTGTGTGAAATTTTCATCGTTAACTTTGGAAGCAATTTTAGACCTTCCAGTTTCCAATGTGTGAAATTTAACACATTTCGTATTTTATTAATTATGAACAATAAAACTTTGTAAAATATATTTTTCAGTTATTTTGGGTCTAATTAAACGATTTTTATATCCCAATTTTTTTTTTTACTTTTCGACTTAATTTGGGTATGAAAGGGTTAAAGGACGCTATATAATTATGTTATATGGAAATATCTGAGAAACCATTGACTTTAGAATAAATCTTGCTAGGACCACGTGTTTAGGCCTAAAACATATCTTTAAAATGAGACCTTGAACATTTAAATTGGTCCATAAATAACGGAGATACTGAAGATTTTATGAATTTCGTTGGCGGCCATCTTGATGACGTCATCAATACTACACGCCACGCACCATAGAGTGACACCATGGAAATTATTCATCTACAGGTAGTTTCTGATGAAACGAAACTAGTCCCACCTTTTCATCACTAAACCTGCCACGAAGTTACAAATGCTCCCCTACTATATATCTGTATGTGTTTTTATGTATAAAATAGCGATGCATGCGTTCTTTTATGGTACGTTGAACTCCTTCAGCTAAAGAGGCCTTATGTATAGAACTGCTAGTGTAGTAACTGATATTAAACTCTGTCAGCATGTTCTGAAAAGCGCGACCTATAAATTCTTTCCCCATATCCGTACAAAAATAGCCAGGAACCCTATCTTCTTTTAGTATCAACGTTTTGGTCGCTTTAGCAACTGTTTCAGGCGATTTATTTTTCAGTGGAATTAGCCACAGATATCTAGAGAATACATCTGTTATGAATAGGATGTAGCGGTATCCGTCATTATACATTATATTATATTACATTATATTATGAATATCTTTGCGTCTGTTAAATCCGCTTGCCAAATAGAATCAATCGAAGCAGCGGATGTCTTGGCCGTTTTAAACCTTTTTCTCACCAGTTTATGAAGTGTATAAGCATCCTGCTCCCGCAAAAACCTCTCAACATCTTTTTTCCCTACTCCGTAAACACCTCTGTACAGTCTATTAACGCCGCCATAGGAGGCGGGATTAGAAATGTCATAATAGCGTTTACTTAATATGTTATCCATTTGCGTATTTTAGAGACACGTGGATAAGGTTGGCCGTTTGTTCTCTTCTTTCTCCTCTTCAGAGACGCTGCTATTGTGGGCGATGGCGTACTCAGTTGTGACACATGCGAGACTTGATCCATGTCTTTTAACCTATTCAGATTACCTATCAATGTTTTGGGGACATTTATTTGTTGTAGTCTTGCTTTAATATGCTTCCATCCTGTTGGTGAGGGCCTGTCCCACTTTCTCACCAGATCGTAAACAATGTCAACGATGTTGGATCCTTGTACCCTTGTTCCTTCAACAATGACCTCGCCTGTATCGGTCCACTGTATGATGGGGTCCTCACTCAATAGATTATAAAGACTTAAGCCTTTATTCTTCAATGTATGTGGGAGACTGCTTTTTAACACATGTGTGAAAAAACTATAGGGCTATGGGTTGATTGCCTGTTACCCTCATCCATTGGAAATTACAGTGTAGAGTTAACGACAAAAGCCTTACGTTTTTTCGTTAGAGAGTTATGTATGTGTAGGTCTTCAAAGGACCTCTTTATGTTTATTTGCCTTCGGTATTTGCGCTGCTTAATGGTAAAGAAAAAAATTGCCTTACCGTATTATTTCGTTGAGCCTCGCTTCTGTTTCGCTGTAGGGCGCGACGATGTTTTTCGATGTAGGGCCGCGGTACGATGGAGTTACACAACGAGTTGCTTTGATGTAATTAATATAGGCAGTCACTACACTTAAATACCTGAAGGATAGACCCATCCTTTTTATAGTTATTAGGTTTTACATTAAGAGGATTTCACTCCGAACTTATAAGAAGATAAAGAACATCTTCCTTGCTTAAAGCATCCCTGTAACATAACCAAGCTCTGAGCCGGCAGCTGATATAAGTTTTCGTATTTTATTATTTGCTGAATTTGCAAAGTTCGTTGGCTCTTCTCTCGAAGTAATTTTCACGAGTCAGCAATGGAGAATTTTGAATGCGAAATAATAAATTTGGTTTTCTTGTCATGCAGGTTCACTGCCTACATTTGGGGTTCTAGTATATGTATGGCAATAATTTCATTCCCAATAGGCTATGTCGCCAATCCCGAGGCAATAATTTATATTTAATTAAGAAGTAAAGGTACCACATACGATACCATGTTGTAAGCATATATGGTTTTTCTATAACATGTTCGATGTGTTGTGTTCCGTTATTCTTTGGTTGATCATCTCTAACGTCGGGCCCAGATCTTGTGTCGCCATGCTCATCGCTGCTCGCGCTGTGCTTAATAACCACTGTGAGCTCTGTAGGATTCTTATAATCCTTGTACTCATGAAGAAATTTCTGCAAAGCCTCTTGGTACAAGATCCTTTTCTCATCAGGTGACTTTTCACTGTTTAATAGTGCTAGCAACTCGCTTTTCATTCTTTTAAGCCTACTTTTACGGGGTTCTAGAGCCGTGTCTGGAATCTTTGAACTTTGCAATGAAGCATACACTTCGTGCAGAATCACTAACACCTTCTTCATTATATTAATCTAGTCAGTAAACGGCCAAAACTATAAATAAGATGGGAATGATCCTCCTCTTTGTACAATAATTCGCTTTTTCTTCCCCACAGTTTGACTTTTATGAGCAAGCATTCGTATTATGTTCTTGTAACGACGTAAGCGAGTCTTCAGAGGGGTTTCATTGGCACATTACATTTTATAACATTAAGACAGACTTCATAGATGCATTTTAAAAAGTCGGAGTCGATATTTTTAACAAACATCTGTTGCAATGCCCGGGGCAATCGTTGATAGATTTTTATTAATTCACGATATTTCTTCAGCCTATTTGTCATTCTGGAATATACACCGTTTCAGGTTCGTTTTGGAATATATTCGTTCATAGAAGCACCCTAATCCTGTTTCGCGGGTGAAGGTCACAAAGCAAATATCCATCACGCTGACTTGTGGCTTCTTTATAAACCTCCAAAAACTCCTTACGTTGATTCGGAAACATTTGATTGGCTAATACCTCAAGTTGTGACACATCTCTACGTTGTGCGAATAAGACTAGATATTGTGTATTTAGCGACACATCGCGCATGTATCTATTTTTGAAAAATAGATTCTGGTTGATGAAGAATACGCTTATGTTAAGATGGTGGGAGAACACTGTAAATGTGTCGGCAAACGTTTTATCCATTTCCAACATGAGATCGTCAATCTTGGTACTCGTTGAACATTGACTGATATGTCGAATAGCACCATATTACTTTATGCACAATTTTTGAGAACATCTTATCTTTAATGATTTTAAGCATAAATATAGTTTTTCAACATCCTGTAAGGCCAGATATAATACATGTGGATGGGGCTTGTGAACCTGAATTTTTCTACAGATTCCATCTCTAACACGTCACACCCCTAAATGAGTCATTTACAAAATATTACAAATTTTGAGTGCTGCTCCTTATATTTTGTTTTTCTTCTTCCACAGAACCGTGAATGACGACGATGTACAACCCCCTATCATCGATATCACATGAATCCGATGGCCGTGTAGCTACAGAATCCTTCCCCGCTGACGAACCCTCACCCTCACTCACCTGTAGCATACGACAGTTCAAAGCGGAAGCATGATAAAGAGCCCTCCACGTCAGGTATAAAACGTGCCAGGATTGCGCCGGTTGTTAGACCACCAGTAATAGAGCCCCCAACCCACTACGTATTACGATGCAACCCCCCCAATAGTACCTTCCTCAAATATGCCCCATTATTATCAGTTCCGGGTACTTCCTCCACAGCAGCTTCTCATACTGTGGAGGATGGTATAACATTCTAGTTGGTGCGCACCGCTACCCCCACCCCTGCCCTGACTAGAAATCGGTACGTGGTCAGGGTTGACCCTGGATCCCTGTATACCAACGGACTGCGACGCGTAGTTGAACGTATTGTTGAGTTTGCCCTTCAGAACCGCGACGAACGTGAAGTCCGGACGAGGTTGTCATTCAGGTTCGGGTCAGATGACGGGGACGTAGATGATTTTTGAGTAGTAATACCGTTCAGACGTTTGGCGGCTGTAGTCTTCATGGTAAATATTGACAGAGTAGTCCGGGTTGCAGGTCATAGTGCCACACCTTATACTCTTAATTTCAATTCTCCAGTTATTTACAGAAAGCATTTAAACGTCGATCGTGGTTGTGGCTTTATAGCAATAGTCTTAGCTCATATGTTGACTGTGCTAAATACATGGACGCAAAAAATTTGGGTGCCTACGGTTGTGGAACGTGCTCGTAAACTGGCTTCAGATTGTAAGCTTGAGTTTTAGTGTAATATGGGTCCTCGAGAACTGAGAAGGGCCGAGGAGGAAATGAATGCACGTATAGTCGTATTTCGAATGGATGATCGTCGTAGGACTGTGTATGTTTTTAAAAGCAGCATGAGAGATCGTACAAGACCTCTACTTATTTTAGGTTTGTCAAGAACATCGTATCTTCCCATCCGTAACATAAGGGCTCTCTACGCCAGTTATGACAAAAGTCGAAAATATGGAAGGCATCATGATTTGTGTAAGGGATGTCTCGAGTTTGCTGATGATATGGTGAAACATTGTAAGGCTTGCTACACGGTATGTGAGCAGTGTAAAAGCCCCAAATGTGAAAGTCGTGTAGCTGAAACCGAGAAGAGGGAATGTAATGTGTGTAGACGTACATTTTTCAATAATAATTGCTTTGAACTCCATAAATCATTTGGCACTTGCAGGAAAATGAGGATTTGTGAGGTCGGCATGTTTCACATGATGGATAATTGGGGGAATTTCAAAAGAAATTCACTGTTCTACATGACATGAAAAATATAAGAAGGATGGAGTGAAGCATATATGTTATATGAAAGATGCTAAAAATAGCCCTTGTACAGTATAACCGTGTACTACGATATAGAAACTTACACGAACGCTGAAACCAAAGAGGTTATTCCACATTTACTCGTAAGTCAAACAATCTGTGATGAGTGCATGGAGATCGAGTGTGGCGAGTGCCACAAATGTGGAAAACGGACAAGCGTTTTTAAAACGATTGCACACGGCAGCGCTGTGAAACTCTTTATATCCTATATTGTCAAATTAGCGGACAAGTTAAAAAAATGACTATATTCTTGCCCATAACCGGGCGAAATTTGACACAGTTCCTTTATAAGGAGTTGCTTGAACACGAGTCGTCTGCGATATTTACAGGTGATCCCTTGAAAAGAGGTAACAAACTAATACAGATGCAGATAAGAGGTAATGTACAGTAGGGCGGAGTGAAAAACTCATTTTTTGAATTTTCAAATTGGCTAGTGTGGAAAATGTGTGGAGTAGTGAGGAAATAAGCTGGTATAAATTTAAAATCATAACATTAATATCTTCAGGTGCCACAATGACCTTCAATATTGAAAAAAATTTAAAAAAGCAGATTTTAACCAATAATTACAGAAGAGTCCACGATGCACAATAGACAATAATTTATTCACACTTGTATAAAAATAGCTCAGTCAACCTTTAAAAAAAGTTTCTATTCTCTAAAAACAGTTTTCTATAGTCAGCTCACTCAGCTGTCACGTGAGTACCTCGGTTCAGTGTAGCTGTCGCTCTCGTAGCAGGTGGGTGTTCTGTTGTTGGCGTTACTCAGATAGTCTAAACTATATTTCTTATATATTTTGCATTTCTGTATTGTGTTGCCCTAAGTTTGCCATGTACTATTAACTGAAATTAACGTATAATTGATATTAGCTCTTTCTTTTTCAGATTTGTATACTTTCAAAATGTCTCGAGTTTGTGCAAAATCAACCAGGGCCTCAACTGAGTGCCCCATGTTTGGTATGGGGGAAGATTTGTGGCACACGAATCTTCCTACATACGAAGGAGTTTTTAAATATTACTTGTTTGTAAGAAACGATTTGAAACAGAATACTAATAAAGATCCTTCAATATCTCAAATATTAGAACAAGTTGTTGATAAATTGAAAACAATTTGGGAAAGTGCTTCCGTCCCAATTCTGTCAGACAGGCGAATTGAAACAATGTTCAGAAGCTACCACGAAAAGTATCGTGTCATTATGAAGCCATACCAAAGCAGAAAAAATTCTGAAGCTTACAAAGCAAAGATTGATATGTTCAAAAAAGAAGCACACACGAAACTTTTTGACATTGCAGCGTGCAAGTGCAAAGTACTAACACAATGTTCTTGTCCCAAAGAAAAAACGGTTCCAAAGGAAGAAGTGACGTTCCTCTTAGATCAAAGGAGTGAAAGAAAACTGTTTATTGATAGAGTAGATATTACACTCTCAAAGAAAAAAGCATCTACGTTGCTAAGAAAGCAAAAAGAAGCTGTGAGGCTCACCAAAGAATCTTCACAGGAGAAATTGCAGGATACAAATGTTGAATTATCATCATCGACATCAAATAGTGAAAGTGAATCTGGCGAAATATCAGACGATACATTTCCAGAGCCAGTTAGCTCGAAGAGAAAGCTCGAACAACCTGAAGAACAATTATTCAAGAAAAGGAAAACTACAAATCTACCTTCAGTGGCTACTGCTTGTGACAGGACTGCAGTTTCAGATCGAGCTGCAGCATTCATTGTTAGTGCAGTATTGCAAGATATTGAAGAAGTTTCTATTGGCAATACATCTGAAGTAGTGGATAGGAGTAAAATCAGAAGAGAAAGACAAAACAAGAGATCAGAAATTATGAAAGATCAAAATCAGGTCCCAATCAGAGGAATCTATTTTGATGGTCGAAAAGATTCTACACTCTTCCAAGAAAAAAAAGAGTCCAAAGTATATCAGAAGAAGGTAACAGAAGAACATATCACTTTAGTGAGAGAACCTGGTTCAGATTATTTGGGCCATTATTCTGTGAATTCTGGATCAGCTGAAGAAATATGTAAAGGAATGTTTGAGTATATTGGAAATAATGACATGAACCTGGAAAACCTTGTTGCCATTGGATGCGATGGTGCAGCAGTCAACACTGGAGAAAAGGGAGGCGTTATAAGGCTTATAGAATTGAAGCTGAAGAAGCCAGTTCAACATTTAGTGTGCCAGCTCCATGCCAATGAATTGCCATTACGCCATTTAGTTGCAAAGCTGGATGGAAAAACATCTGGCCCCCGCGGATTCACCGGTCCTATTGGCAGGGAATTAGAGAACTGTGAGAGTCTTCCTATTGTCGAGTTTGAAAGGATTGATGCTGAGGAACCAACTGTAGACTGTGAAGATCTTAGCACCGACCAAAAATATCTAATTGATATTCATCAGGCCATAACAAAGGGATATTGCTCTCCAGATCTTGCTCATCGTAGTCCAGGCAAAATGGCACATTCACGATGGCTGACTACAGCAAATCGTTTGCTTCGTCTATACGTTTCAACTGTAAGTCCATCTGAGAACCTCATGAACATTGCTTCTTTTATAATGAAGGTCTACATCCCAATGTGGTTTTCTATTAAGCAAAGTACGTCTTTTGTCAATGGCTCAAAACATGTTTTCAAAACTATTGAACTAACAAGAACACTGAATGACGAAGTAAAGGATATTGTAAACCCTGTCATACAAAGAAATGCATTTTTTGCAAATCCAGAAAATATTCTAGCATCAATGATTCATGATGACCGCAGCGCCATAAGAGAATTAGCGTGGAGGCGAATAAAGAAAGCAAGGCAAACAAAGAAGGAAAAAGTTGTGAGGCGTTTCACAGTACCTGTTATTCAATTTGAAGCTACTGATTATACTGATTTAATTAATTGCCAAAAATGCATTGTCACTGAAACACCTGTGACAAGACACCTGACAGAAAATGAGATTGAAGAATTCATAGAAAACAAGAGTACCCCTCCATTCGAGAAATTCCCTTGTCATACACAAGTAGTAGAAAGAATGGTAAAATTAGTGACTGAAGCATCATCAAAAGTATTTGGATTGAACGCGCGAGATGGCTTCATAAGATCAACACTTCAGTCACGTAAAAAAATGCCATCATTCGAAAGTAAAGCTGAATATAAAGTTTAAATAAAACGTTAATAGAAAAAAACATGCGCAAGGATGGGTGGTTGGGAGGGCATGGGTGGAGCTCGACACGCAGCCACCTCCTCGTGGTGAGTTCTGGATTATTTAGATCATTAATCAAAAGAACATTAATCTAAATAAACTAAGAGCTGCGTAATTTAGTAACTATTTTGGTAATTGGAACACTTAATATATAATAATAACAAGTAAGTTTCAGTTATTGTACTAATGCAGAATAAAAGAAAATCATTATATTTCACTTTTTTCGACGGCTTTGTGGCACCTGAAGATATAATTTTGCAGGACTAATATTTATGCACAGTCATTATCTATAGCACCCACATATTTTCCGCACTAGCCATATTTGAATTTCGAAAAACGTTTAAAAACCTCATTTTCGATCCGCCCTAATGTACAGTTTAAAGACACCCTGTTGTTCACACCTTGTAAATTAGCAAAGCTACCCAAGGTCATGGGCGTAGCCGCTGAAGTTTCAAAAGGGTATTTCCCTTACACATTCCTCACTAACGAAACTTTGAATTACGTAGGACTACCTCCACCCAAACATTATTTTAACTACACCAACATGAGTGATAGTGAGCGTGAAGATTTTGACCGCTACTACAACAGTTTTAATGAAGCTAGTCCATACAATATAGCCAATGAATGTGAACGTTATTGCGTGAATGATGTGCGTGTGCTTAGGGTATGTTTCCAGGCCTTGAGAAGGATGTACATAGCCCATTTCAAATGCTATCCGCTGCAAGTCGCGACCACGATCGCCTCATTATGTTTTACAGTGTTCACGAATAACTTCATGCCTAAAGACACCTTAGCAGTCATTCACAGAAACACCCCCGCAGTTATGGCTATTGACTGGCTCATACACCTACAGCAACAGACCGGGGTATACATAAAACATGCCCGCAACACGGGTGAATTACCCGTTAATGTCTATGGTCGTGTTTTTTGGGTTGATGGCCTAAGTGAGGATCCAGCCACTGGTGAGAAGACTGTGTATTCCTTTAACGGCTGCTGGTGGCATGGATGCCCGAGCGCTGAGTGTGCCTTCACAGGGAACCTCTATGGAAGATCCCCCGCCGACAGCCTCGCATGGACCCGTAACCGTGATCAACTTATAGGCTCCCAGTTCACTTATAAAATCGTGTGGGAGCATGAGTATGATACATGGAGGGAAACAGATGACCCGTACCGTGAAGAAATAAGGGCAATCAAACGTTCAATGGTGTTGGAACCCTTCAAATGCGGTGACAGCTTGTTTGGAGCGCGCACAAACCCATTCAAGCTATACTTTCCGCCTACGTGATGGAGAACAATCCGTACGCCGTAGGTGCACCTGAAAAAATGGTGGGTCCCACCATACCAACCATCGAAGAGTTTTCAGCTAACTTGAATGAGCGCTACTTTGGACTCTCTTTCGTAGACGTGCTCCCCCCTCGCGATTTATGGATGCCCATCTTACCCGTCGTTATAGATCACAAGCTCATGTTTCCCCTGTGCGTGAAGTGCGCAGAGGAGAACAACGGTGATTATAACTAACAACCAATCAGCGTAAGATCAGAGGTGTATATACAAGCCCTGAGCTGGCCCTAGCCGTTCGCCGTGGGTAGAGAATATTGAAGATACATAAAGTGTGGAGGTTTCAGAAGCTACCCACCCTTTTCACACCATATATAAACGCTTTTTTTGAAGGATAAAGTAGAAGCATCAGGATATCCGCGAGGGGTTGATACCGAAGATGAAAAAACGGCTTATATTCAGCGTTACCGTGCCCATGAAGGTATACAGCTTGACCGTTCCCAAATTGTTAAGAATCCTGGCAAGAGCTTTAGTGCAAAGTTGTGTCTAAACAGTCTTTGGGGGGAATTTGCACAGAATACCGGCAAAGGGAACGTTCATTTGGCACAAAGTTATAGTGAAGTCTGGGATTATGTCAACGCTCCCGATAAAGAGGTTATGGAGATCGTGAATGTAGGTAATACTTACATAAGATACAACATCACCGAACTGGCCACAGATACCTCACGGGTTACAAACATACCTGTAGCCAGCTTCACAATGGTCTACGCCCTCATGAAACTTCGGGGTCTACTGCACTCTCTTGGACGGAGGATGCTGTACGCTGACAAAGATAGCGTGATATTCACAGCGAGGGAGGGTGAATACATGCCTGCTATTGAGGAATTCCTCGGAGAGCTAACTGACGAGATCAAGGATGAGTATGGTGATGGTGCATACGCAGACTCGTTTGTATGAACAGGGCCAAAAACCTATGGGGTACGGGTGAGGGTGAGGGATGATATGAAGTACATCGTGAAGGCTAAGGGTATCACGCTTAAACAGGCGAACCGTCGAGTCGTTAATTTGACTCATTGAAGGATCTAGTGTGCTTGGAAGATGAGGCCGACCAGCCACCCCAACTGACTGCGGGGACGCACAATTTTCGGGCGCAGAAACTGGGGTGTGTGAAGGAACTTAGGGGCACGAAGGTATGCCGTAACACCTAGAGGAAGCGTTACCAGGTGCCTGGTACCTTTGATACCGTACCCTTTGACTACCTTAATCCTTGATTGTCTTTATATATATATATATATATATATATATATATGTATTGTTAACGATATGTTTATTTATCACGTATATTTGCTTCAATTAAGGTTTCATTTTCTCCTTTGCGTGCGTGCATGTGTGTGTGTATAGTAAAAAGCTAATCTCCGCCCACTGTAAGATCGGTTACGTGACTCCTGCCACTACCTGAGCATATCTCTATCCCTGCTTGCTCAGTTGACCTCTGCATACCCTTGAGCTCAGACGTGTATTCTCCCGCGTAGACAGAAAATAGTAATGGCTACCTTTAATCGTATATTGCGTGTTCAACGTTTATGAAGTAGTATTCGGCAAAGTGCTAAGATGTGGTGGATACTGAAAAACTCCCTATTCCACCCTCCTTTCATACTTTTAAGGCTACATTGAGTCGTGTGAAGGACCAAGATGTTCAAATACTCTACGGCTATTCTGGCGAGGGCATTGCAGGATTTCGTAGTACAAACGATGTATTGAAGGATGTTGTACACGTAATCTTTATAAAAGCTCATATATACCGCGAAGTAGAAGAAACAAAACGTTCAGAAGATAAGCAACGGTTATGGATAGTGAGTCTTGTTGATGAGTGGTGTGACAAGCGACATTATGTCATGTTACATCATACCGACTACTCGTACCCTACGATTGAGAATGTAAATCTTGTCATCATGGCGAATCTTAAGTATTTTTACCACTATATTAATATATATCATGACGAGGTTTGTAGTGAGATTGTGGCTAACGGTTTGTGAGTTTTTAACAGACTTTAGAGACGAGTATCGCTTCTTAAACAAAAAGGATAAATATGGGCATATGTTTCTCTCAAATAGTGCACCGGATTGTGAAGATGTTTGGTTTGTGGAAATGAACGTCTGGTGAGTGATAAAACATTAAAACCGGTATTGCTTCATGTAGCGGAAATTTCTATTTGCCCAGTATAATGGACACAAGTATTCGAACAAACCCGTACACGCTTCAGCAGTTTATGGTGTGACTCGCTTACCCCATCGGGCAGCCCACCGGTGTACATCACCCCCCCTCCCCGAAACACACGAGTTCAAAGAAACTCGTACACGTTTCATCGGCGTGACTCACTCCGCCCGTCGAGCCGATCCGCCCACCCGTGGCTCATAGTCATCTCAGAGCTTGAACCGACAAGACGTGCGAATACGATGGAACTTCCTTTGAGAAGCATTCTCAATGCCGCGTACGATGTGTTCGTGACGAAGTCGTTGCGCGTGTTCAGGCGTGAAACCGGCACCATTAACTATGTACTTGAAACGATTTGCAGGCATGCAAGCAAACGTAATGTTATTTAATTAAGTGTTGAGGAAATGAATAATCTTCGTGATAGTTGAGAAGTGGAGTGAGGACCATTACAAAATACCTGCAGGTATAGGTACAAGAAGAGAACAGATTAGTGATGCCCCCTCATATGCCGTTGTTTGTACGTTGTGTATAAATAACGATCAGTTATGCATTGATATACGACTGATGTGGAAGAATGAATCTGATAATAACGTTTTTGTCCCTACGCGAAACCGATTCATCCTCGACAGAATGTTTGAAATCGTCGGATTCCGCAAGCTGAAGCCTATATTAGAAGCTCGTGTTACGGATGTGATTTATTTTAATACTGTTCTTGAATACGCATACACCGCTCTGCTCGACGGATTTATCGAATGTAGGAATGAACAAGGCGAGAATGGTCTAGAGCTGGATACATATTTAAAAGGTTTAGACCAGTGGTGCACAAACTTTTTTGATGTGAGGGCCAAGCGAAGAAAATAAATAAATGTATTAGCTTACTTACTTTCCATCTAAGTCATAAATTGGGTCACTTTTATATTCTAACTTTTTCATTGAATTGAAAAGACCCGAGGGGCCACTGAAAAGACCCATCGGGGACACATTTGGCCCGCGGGCCAGGGTTTGTGCATCACTGGTTTAGACTCTTCGAAATATCCCGAACTTTGGTACAAAGCACTTGAGCGGTACAGGGCAGAGTTTGCCTACACTGTTCACCCTGAAGAGCTGTATCTCTATATAATGAGTAGCTGTCGTTACGACTTGGAAGATTATTTCAATTGCCGCTATGCAGAGTGAAGAAGAGTTCACGATTGAAAAGCTCGGGACGGTAAGAAAAACCCTCGATTGGAAAGGAGTGTTTATAAACTTGTATTTAATAATGATGTTATGGTTAACGATAACCTCTTTGTGCGTGCTTTTGATTGTATTCTAGCCGTGTTTAAAGATAACTTGCCAACCGAATGTAAAGTGGGCACAAAAATAGTATTGAACGATATGAAAGCCATTTATATCGAGTATAGGTATCCGTATAACTTGAGCGGTGAAGTAATGGTTGGACGTATTTTCCGTGTGGTGCAAAGCAATAATGCTGTGAATATAGACTCGATTACGTGTGAGTTTAGCGTTTTGCGCCGTAGAACAAAATATTTTGATGTATATTTATTTTCAATATATTTAATTATTTAATTGTATATATATATATATACAGTATATATATATATAATATATATATATATATATATATATATATATATATATCCTGTACTAACATGCAATGCAACTGATTATACTCCTTCGTTTTGTATATTATTATTTTATTATTTTCAATATATTTAATTATTTAATATAACTGTGTATATATATTTTTTTTTTCCTGTACTAATATATTGCTGGTTATACGACATCGTTTTGTATATTTTTGATTACATATATATATTTCTCGTTCGTATTTCTTATGCTATTATTATTTTTTGATCATGTATATTCCATCATTTCATTGTATATTTATTTTGATTATATATTCATCGTTCGTATTTCTTATGCTATTATTATTTTTGATCATATATATTCCATTGTATAATTATTTTCTATATATGTCGTGAATTGAATCCATTAATTCGTAAACAGAATGATGTAATGGTGTTTTATTTAATTCTTTTGGTTGTACACGACATTTAATTACATCAAATGGCTGCCTTCTAAAACGGCTGACGGATTTCTAAGCCAACTGTCAAAAATATCCGGATAGCACAATCTGGCAACCCTAATAATGTACACCTGAACAAGCCATTTACGCCTTCTAAGTCAACTAGTTGGTTAAGCCAACTTGCGGATTAAGCCTGAATATAGCTTTAATTAAATAAATATCGCAATCTGGCAGCTCAGCCAGATAAGCCAACTGGCAGATTAAGCCAGCTGGCTAATTAGGAACCTATTAAGACAACGGCCGCTCGGCTGAAGTCTTAATATGCGCTTGGCTCCTGCCAGGCGAACACCTCTCTTCCTCTCTCTCTCCTTCTCCTCTCTTTGTCTTGGGGGATAACTCTGCCTCCAAGTTGCATAACCCTTTGTTGCTCTTGCAACATTGCCCCTCCCCCTTTGGTGCATAACATCTTGCACCATTCCTCCTCCCCCTTGTTGCATAACATGATGCAACATTGATCAACATTTGCAATTGCATTGCACTCTCTTCTTTTGCGCCCAAGCTACTGTCATCATATTAACATAAAGTCCTTATTTTGTTCATAGTGGACCGGCCAAAATTAAAAAATCGACTTTGAACGGCGTTTTTTGTTAATAGCTGGCACCCATGCTAAATCAATGTACCTGTGGGAGAGGAATAAAATGCAGGTGGATGCCACTCTCGCTTTTGGCTTTGAAGGTCATTTTTGAGGTCAAACTGTGCAAAAAATGATATTTTCTAATTTTAATTTTAAAAAATATTCTTAGCCAATTGGTTTGATCAAATGTTTCATTTTTCCACACTTAGTGATAAAGAAGTATGATGACACGCTTATTCTATCCGAATTACCAACTGAAGGTGAAATTCAAGTTAATCACGACCGAAATTGTGCTAAAAATTTGTGATTTTTTATTTTAATTGGCGAAAAAAAACATTGAGCAAGTCTGTTTGTCAAGGCAATTTATTTTAACATGATTAGTGCCTAATAAGTTTGATGGCATGAATTAAGTACTCATAGTAACAGAATTATCACAACTAAATCACAAAGCAGTAAATATGGTTCCATAACTATACAGTTTACACACTAGTAACATCTACAAGTTCACGTTTCTTGATGAACAGCACCGAAATGCTGCACTGACAGTCACAATTGTGTGGATTGCAATCACTTAAGAATAGAGTTATTAGTTCCTTACAGCACATTCCAGCTTCTCTCGATTTCAACCCGGAAGAGAGACATAGATCTACTCTCCAGCTGGGTTAGAGCAACTGCTGTCTTCACAACCACAAGCTGTCGTACACTTCATCCTTTTCCTGAAGCAGTTGCATCTAGCTGTGTTGCACGTTTTTTTTCAACCACAAGCATCAAGCTCCAGGCAGGCTTCAGGGATTGGAGGAAGTCTTGTCCACACTGGTAGGAGGCTCCCATCTTCCAACTTCCGCCGGATCTTCAATATCTACATGCTCTTTGTCAGCCTGGAGCCATATTTTGGCCGATAGTTTGCCCTCTTGGCATGGAGCTCCAGGGCATCCTTTGTCGGTGGGAGCATTTCCAGAGTCTTCTTGGCCTTCCCAAAAAGGTGAACTCTGGCGTCATCAACTGTGTGTTGTTCCAGGGTGCCATACAAATGACACACAAATTTGTCAACATCTGCGATATCCCCAGCTTGACCAATGGCGTGCAGCAGGAGTGGGTGGTCACTGAACACCTTCCAACACTTCTTTTTTCCATGACCACTGAAGGACGAGACTGTGTCACACCCGGTCAAAGCGTGGAAGCTGACCAGGTTGTCCCTGACTGGGGACGACAAACTCTTGAATACATCGTGCACGGGGTAGCATTTTCGGTTCTTGGCCGTTCCGCACAGCATCCACACTTCAGCGACCTTGGTGCAAACGAAGTGAATCAGCAACACCATTACATCAGTATCTCTGCACACTACCAGTATTCGTTCATAGCCCTGGGACGCTGCATCACATGAGTGAAGGATGAGCCTGGTGTCCGCCTCTTCATGGTTGCTATGCAGTGGAACGTCATGTCGCCTGGTTGACCGTACTTCAGTGGCTTCAGAGAAGCCACCCCTGTCACCAGCTGACATCTTTCTTGAAGATCTCTGCCCTTCTCAGTGATGACGTTAGACAGAAACAAGGCTAGGTCAGCCTTGTTTGTATCCAGGGCCATGAAGTTTTTCCACACTTCAGGCAGTGGAACTTGTGGGCCATCAATGACTTTCCGAATCGGTTTCTTCTTGCTTGCACGCTTTGTCCTGGTAACTGCTTTGATCGATCCTTCCCCTGCGTACCGATCAAAGATGACATCAACTCTTTTGTGTGTTCATTGAAATAACTCGTCACGGCCTTGAAGAACACTTCAGCATAGTCGCCGAATGTCCGACAGCCGCCAGGCTTGCCAAGAGCTTGGATGAGTGCATGGCCATCTATCATCACACAGGTCTTCAGATCAGAGGTTGGAACCTCTGAGCTTATGGTCTGCTGAGCCATCAGGATGTTCATCAGCTCAGACTTCGATGTCGAATTCATCTCTCCTCCTGCCTTCGCCAGACTAAATGGGACTGGGGACAGTTCATGCTTCAAGACGTTGACCATCTCCACCATGCGACCTGCGGTCGCGGCATTCAGGAGCCGCTGTAGTAGCTTTCTGTCAGCTTTGATGGTCTTCTGCATGTTCTGCTTGGTGGAAACTGTAGCTTTGTACACATCAGCGAAGGTTTTCGACCGATGTTTCTTCATCGTTTCATGGAAGCCTACTATCTGTTCAATCAGTCTCTCCTTCATGAAGCCGATTACATGCTGCTTTCCTCGATCCTGAGCTGTCAGCAGGTTCTCCACAACATCTGTGGGTGCAGTGTCTTTGGTTGCCAGTGAAACAAGTGGGATGTTAGTGGCGGCATCTGTATCTCCTGCTTCACTCACGTGAACTCTGAAGACGTCAAACTGCTTCAACTGCTGAACTAGCTTCATGACATCATGAGCGTCACGCCTAGTGCGAGAAGGCAGACTGTCAACCCGAGTGAAGGTGGCTTCCCCATCATCATCTTGAAGATTGAAGAGGCATCTTGTGTCTTGAGAGATGCGTGACCGCTCTGACCATGTGATGCAGAACCTGTCTCTTGCTTGGTCATTCTTTGTGATGCCGATGATACCATTGTGCATCTTGCATGTACGATTTATCCATTCGGTTGCCTGATCAGCTGGAACTTGGTTGAAGCGCTTCGCCGTCCTCTTGACGACAAAGTTCCCATTACAGAACTCTGCATGAACTTCTGGTGCTGACTTCTCAAGACCTCTCATATCAGCCAAGTAGACCCCCCAACGTGCATAGTTTGTGTGGTCATAGATAGTTAGCCAAGGCAGCATTGCAGCAAAGGCTTCTATGTGGAGACTCCACATGCCATCTCTCTGAGCTCTGATGAAGGCCAGTAGGATCTCTACCATTTCCATGTAGGATGACCACAGCATGAAGTTGGGATTTTCAGAGTGCTGGTCATTGAATTCCTCCATGAGACTGTGGAATTTCTCATCTGCCAAAACGTCTGAGAAGTTGTCAACAGCATCGCGCATCTCATCTATGTCAGCTCTGTCTTTGAAAAGCGAAGCAACATTGAGGGCAAGCTGTTTGACGTTCTCATCTCCGTTGCCAGTTGCAGCCAGCCATGACTCAAACATCTGCCACTTGATGCGCCACAGTGCCTCATACGTCAGCTGGTGACCTCTCACAGCTCGGTAGTAGGCCTTGCCGTCCAGCATTGTCTCAGTGGTGTTAGCCGCGTACACACCTGCCTCTGTCCATAAGTCATCAAGTCCCACACTTTCCATGTGTTGACCAATGGCTTTCAGAAAGTTGAAGCAGATATGGAGGCCTCCCATGAGCAAGACCACGTTGGCAAATTTCGAGTTTGCCCAGACTAGTTCCTTACCCCTGCTGTACAGAGGCTGATCAGCAGTGATGATGGTGTACTTCTGGCTGACATACTCAGAAATGGCCATGAAGCGATTGATGACGGTGGTCATGGTGTCATTGTCATCTGCTGGTGCCTGCAGGATTGGCAACATCCCGGCGGTCGTTACTGGTGGATCCGCAGTGCTGACAGATTGATTGAATGCTCCCCAGCTTGGAACGGACATCGCTTCATCATGGATGCGTGACACCACCCAGGCCAAGTCCTTGGCACGTGCCAGGTCCATCTTAGGTTCATGTGACAAGTCGTCTATGTCAGTGTCATAGCCAGGAGAAGATGGCCTCTTGCCAGATGGGAGGGTAGCCTGGTCCAGCCTTTGGAACTCCTGTAGGTCATCAGGTTTGATAGATTTCGATCTCTTGTGCTTGCCACCCTTTTGGCCATGACTCTGCTATGGAGGGGGGCCTCTCTGCCATACCATCAGTTGAGTGCTGTGGAAGGTGTTCTTCCCGTCTAAGGTTGACTCCAAGACATCAATGTTGTCACAAGAGCAGTGAATCATTCTCTCTTTGACGATGGTGTCAGGGATGTAGACACATCCATTCTCATCATACCTCTCCAGGATGTTCTGAGCGATGGTGATGTCTATCCTTCTTACAGCATCCACTCCCCCAAAGAGCAATCGTAGAAACAGGTACAGACTGTCGGGTATGACGCGACCAAGACCTTGCCATGTCTCGGAGTGTCCAAGAGTTTCAAGAAGATCTTGTCGAACCTTCAATCCACGTGTATCATATCTTGGAATATGCTGCTAGTGGCACACATGCGGACATCAGCATCTTCATCTTCAGTAGACTCTGACTCAGAGGTAACAGGACCTTGTTCACAAGACTTAGCCAATGCTTTGGAGATGATAAAATCTGAGCTCTCTCCAGGGTAAATCAGCAGCGGGCCCCTTGACAATGGGCGTACATAGCTGGCGTTTGATCCAAGCAGCCTTTGAACATCTTCGTAGAAAGTTGTTCTCCTGGGGTATTTCAAGGTGATGCCGGTGTCATTACACATACTCTCATATCTGTCCCAGCCGTCTCCCATGTCGTATACGTGACCATGAGACATGCCTACTGTCAAGTCTTTGCACAGCTTCGTCATGCACTCATTTTCAGGCCCTTGCTGCTCCTCTGACACCGCTTGTTTTCTAGTACGTCTCTCAAATGTCACCAAACATGCCAGATGATAGCAGCCTTCAAATGCAATCACATCACTCACCGCTGACAACAGTATGCTCATGACAGGGTCGTGTTTGGCACGCTGGATCAAGTCATCTGACTTCTCCATTGTCTCCACCCTGTGCAGTTTCTTTGTGGTCTTCTTTTGGCAAAACATGCAGAGGGCCCAGTCAATCACTGGTGTTGAACGTCTACGCTTTGGGGGAAAAGCCTGAGAGCCTGTACTTTTTGTAGTCGTCGATGCACCCATGGTCTGCTGCTGACTTCGCAGCCTTTTGAGTTTGACTTCAGAGGTGAATAAAGAGTAGCATGATTTATGCCACTTGAGTTCCAATGCATTGAAATCATCCTTGAAATGACTTTCCAGTCTTTTTAAAACATCTCCTAGGTTCTTTCTCTCATCGCCCACAGTCATAGTTCTTGCTTTTCCTTCTGCTGATGACGTGCGCAGGTCACCAGCGCTGCTTTGGCAAAAGAAGCAACAATCCTCACTGACATCCTGACGTTTCCTCTTGCGCTTGATGACAGCTACAGGGTTCATTGCTGATGAGCTCCCTATCTGCAACGACAAGTGGGAATAGCATTATGTAGTAACCACAGATATATTGAAACAATTTGAAACATACCTATCCTTTAGCAGTATTATTATTATTATTTTACCAGCTGGCACTGTCTGCACTCTTTTAATTGCATATACCAAACCAATGTCTGGCCAGCCGGTGCATTGAAAATATTCAACATGTGAAAGTATGCTATTACTTGTACTATGGTAGTAGTAGGCACATGCGCACCTCACCCAGCATGCTAAATGTAGTTTTAATGGAAATAAAGACATCCAGAGTCATAGTTACATTCAATTATTATCCATAAAATCACAAAACTATGCTTTATGTGCTAATGATACACCTTTAAACACGTTGTTACATAGAGCCACCACTGAAATGCAAAAATTCGGAATTTTTCAGAATTTGACTTTTGTAACCTTGTATGGGACCTTCAAACCCAACATTGAGAGTGGCATCCACCCACATCTTGTTTGGCATCCTCAATACTACTTATCTAAGGTGGGTGCCTGCTATTAACAAAAAACGCCGTTAAGTTTTTTCTAGAGGACTTTTCAATTTTTGGCCGGCCCACTATCACCGGTTTTTAAGAGTAAAAACTGGACACCTTTCACCGTCATTTGTTTGAAATTTTTAACAGAAGGTTTCAAAACCTATGTCAAGTACACAGTTGCTTATTAGTACATTATTATGAAAAGTAAGGGCATATTCACTACCCGTTAGGTGAGTTTTTATCTTCTTTTCTCTCATGTTTTCTATTAAAAATTACTCAAGGTTCATAGCGATGCGTGGGAAAATCGTCTAAATCTTCACAAGAGCTTACCTTTTTGTGGAGATAAAGTTCATGCGGATGCATGGTGATTACAAAGGAGGATTTGTAGCGCTGGAAACCTGTGTTTCATGGCGAATGGATTTGTTCTCCGAATGTCATCAAATGTTAGTTAAGTTATACACCATTTATCCCGTGTTGTTCTCTGCACCTTACAAAATCATCGATTGAAAGTGTATAATCGTACTCTATAATGGTGTCGCGATACTTCATATCGTTAATCTGCGTCTTTATTACAACCCTCAAGTTGAGATTGGATATTTCATACTGTCTTTCAAGCATAAAACGGTAGCATGTAGGTACTAGTTCACTACTATCAAAGCAGCTGGGTTTCCACCACACACCTAATCGACGCATGACTGCCTCGTCTCGATGATCATCTTCACCGTACTACCTGGGAAAAGGTACTTTGGACGGATGAGACAAAGTACCTTTTCCCATGTGGTAGTGGTGTCGTCCAGGCGGGCCCTAGCGAAGTTTTGTTTGTTCACTTTGTGCTTCTTCGACAACAATGGCTTTCGTCGTACGACCCGCCCATGAAGTCCTGATTCATTCAAGGTTTTTCTCATTGTTAAAAGAGGAACGTATGTGCTGGTGCTTACCAGAGATCTTTGGTCTTTAGACGTCATTCTTGGATTACTGCTAATCTCTTGAATAAGTATCCTAATCATCCTGAGTGAGATCTTCCGTGATTGGCGACTCCTGGGCAAGGTTGTTGTCGTCTTTGTTCCTCCGTTTGTAAATCTGACGAACAGTTCACACATGGATTCCAGATTTCACTTCTGCACTGCTCCTCAGATGCATGAACACGATAATGACTGTCCATAGGTCATTCGAGAGAGCTCCTTCAATCTAGGCATGATACCCGACGTTATATACGTATCTGTAACAAAAAGATACCTGAAATCCTGAAATGCAAAGAAAAATAATTACAAAGGCAATCAATTACATTAAAATAATAACAATACGTTCATACAAGGAATGCTGCCTTATACGCAATGAAATATGTAAATGCAAAGCACCTTTGTTCAACAAATTCATGACAATACATAAATAATGGTTCACTTACTTTCGCATCGCCTCCTTTTCGCAACTCAGCGCATTAAGGTCTCTGTGTGCGATTATACATGCGTAAACTATTTTTGAATGGTAGGATAGTGCTGCCATATATAAAAAACGTTCGTCATATGTTGGTACAAAACATTTTCCAGCCATAGCTATAAAAATCGAGTACAGTAGATGTTAATTTTTTCCCACAACTGTCTGTATATGTATATAGTATATTGTATGTATGTTTGTACACGTCATGTGTATTTTGAATCTATAAAATAAACTCTACTGCATTTTTCTGGTGTGTACGTCTACATTTATTTATTTATTTAGCATTATTCTTCCACTAGTTTTAATTTATTTATTATACGTACAAATATGTATATCATATAAGTTTATTTTTCTTGATTATTCATTTGTTTTTTCTTTACTTTAGTTTTATTGTTTACTTTCATTGATTTTCTGTTGCTCCTGTGTTTGTACTTTGGTACTGAGACTTGGAGGGCGAATTAGAAAGAAAACTTTTTAGGATATGGTTTTAGCATTTTGATGATGTAACCCCTACATGGAATAAAGTTTATTAATTTTGAATATATGTGTGTGTGTGTGTGTGTGTGTGTGTGTGTGTATATATACACACTGTATATATATATATATATATATATATATATCGGGTGGGCCAAAAAAAAGGGAGACCTCGAACTTTGGCTGAAAAAAATCCAGTTATGGTCAGATTTCAATATTCTTTTCACACTCTACAACTAAGTAAATTTACTATAGGGTGAGCGGATTTCAAAGAAAACTAATGAAAATTACGGATTTATTGAACACTTCTTTATGCCACTGGAAATTCTCCATTTACACTACTACTGCATTGTATGTGCAGATAAAAAGTTACAAAGTAATCACATATGGTGCTACCTTGATGTTAAAAAAATTGCTCGATATGTTTACCACGAACTTCTACTTCTATGGCTTTATTGATTTGTTCTTGTAGTAGCTCATCTCATTTTTCCAGAAGAAGCTGTCGTAATTCAACGACATTTCTTACTTTGACCTGATAAATTCTCTGTGACAAATTTTCCCAAGGGCCGTAATCGACAGGATTTAAATCAGGACTGTTTGGTGGCCAAATTTAATACCGCTACTTCCTATTCTTTTGATATGTCGTGTTTTATCGATATTTTTGAGAAGCTTGTCCAAACCTCCTGCAGTTGGCTTACGTTAATTAAAATTGCTTTAATTATCAACTTGAACCTATGATTAGCAAGATTTTTCTGGAATATTCGCCATAAATCCAATTTCTTAGCAAAAATGCTAAAAGATAGCATACAAACCATAAAATTACCTAGTACTAACATACTAAAATTTTATGGTTCTATGTACCGTATTTGCCGAGATATGAAGGATTTGAAAGGTCTCCCTTTTTTTTTTTTGCTCACTCGATATATACACGAGGGGCGGTGCGAAAGTAATGCCTTTTATTGTATTTTTGCACTGAAAAATAAGAGGCATTATTTTCGTACCGACCCTCGTATGTATGTATATATATATATATATATATGTATGAGCGGTTTCAGGGTGGTAGAAAAAGACAGACAAGAGATGGAGTTATATTCCGTTACGTTTCGGCACAAAGCCTTGCTCACACAGAATGACAACATGAGTTAAACGCAATATTTAAATGCAGACGATTTTTAACAAACCTACTGTACGAACATTCATGGCTTCATCTGATTGGCTGGTTATTGTTGATGCTCCTTGGCCCCGCCCCTTTCTGCTAACTTCAACATAATTTTTCCCGTTAATTTGGCTAAACACATAAATCCCTCTCTATGATTTACCACGTTTCCTGACGTTATATAAACAGCTTCAATTGCTTTCCTCATCCCCTTATCTAGTCCTTTATGAATTATCTTAGCTTCTTGCCACATTTGGCATGTGTCCGTACCTACCTGCGTGCAAGACGAGTGAGTTAGATGTTCGATGTAGACGCGTGTCTTCTCTATGTTCATATAGTCTTTTTGGTAACCCGCGTTCTGACTCCCCATAATAAACGGCAGAGCAGCCATTACATGGAATCTCGTAAACTACACTATGTTCATTAATACACTCATTTTGTTTCGTCCTCACCATATCGCCTATCTTTATCCCCGAAGAATTGGTTAAATAAACTCCCGCTCCTCTTAGGAATTTATCGATAATTTGGGCTCCTCTTGAATGCGGAACCGTTATATACTCTTTATCTACATTATTTTCAGTCTCACCTCCACGACGTTCTGATATATTAATTGCTTTTTCCTTTAGTTTAACTATTAATCCTTCGGGATAACCTAATTTTCCAAACGCTTCCCTGATGTATTCAAATTCATTCACCAGATACTCCTCACTACATATTCTAATAGCTCTCCGGTAGAATCCAATCAACACACCTGTCTTATTCCTTTCACTATGAGCAGACAAATAATGAACAAAGTCATCGTTGTTTCTAGGCTTTCTAGAGACTGAAAATTTTGTACTCTTACCGGATCTCCAAATCATTGGGTCTAAAATAGCCATTTTTCCATTCTCTTCTTCTTCCACCGTAAACTGTATATGACCAAATTGACCATCCGACATTCTTAACTTATTGTTCATACCCGTGTTCTTTGGAACCACTACTAATACAGCGTCAACGTATCTAAACCAAGCTTCACCTCTTCCCATTATCCTAATAAATCTGTCCGTCTCCAAGGTCTCCATATGGAGACTAGCCATGACAGCGCTGAGTGGTGAACCCATGGCCAGGCCAGGCTTTGTGCCGAAACGTAACGAAATATAACTCCATCTCTTATCTGTCTTTTTCTACTACCCTCAAACCGCTCATATATATATATATATATATATATATATATATATATGTTTATACACTTTGAGTGTGATTTGAATGTTTAAAATAAACTCTCCAGTGGCCTTTTCTGGTAGAGTTTCTTGTCTTTCTTCTTTAGATTATCTTCGAGGATTAAGGATTAAACCGTCCGTAGACCAACTTATTTCAAAGATTCCGTAGGGAGCTTAAAGAGGGGTTAAAGTAGATACCTTGTAAGATAATAAATTCACTTCTTAAAAAGTGGATGAAGTTTCCACACTTTTACATTTCTTGCCTCTGTTTTATCCTTTTATCTCATATCGTTTCCCCTCACCCTCTCTTCTCGTCCCCATCACATTTCCTCTTCCCTTAGATGTGTACACGTGTACGCACGTACACACGTGTGCACTCGACCTCTTTGCCTACCATACTAATAAAACGTCAGTAAAGCAGATTGCACTCTAGACTAAGCAACTACAATTGGTCTTCATGCTCTACTGGATGCAACCTCTGGAACAACATCGATTAAGTAACGAAAGAATGAACGCCCTAAAATATTTTCCAGAAGAAAATGAGAAATACTGTAAATTCATCAAGTCATACAAACCATAATATTTCTGTTTCTCATTTATTTCCACTCCAAGCTTCTTCTCTTTAAAAAATACTCCTGTATACTCACAAGATTCTTGTACAATGTCAAGGTATTTAATACTATACAAAATTCCTATATAAGGCATTTAATATACGAAGATTCCATATACCTTCACTAGGGAATTTAAAAATATCTGTTAAATAACCCCATCCTCTAATAAAGCATAAAATTTGCTTGCAAATGACATTTCTGTGTTATGCAATATATGTATCATGTAAGGAATCCTTTGCTGATTCAATTTTAATCACTTCTTGTTATATCCACTGCATCTTGTTTGTACACGTATATATAGAACAAATAGTAAATAATTATTATTGTAGTAAGCGTGAATACCTAATTAGTGATTAACTATGGTTATATTGTTCAGCATTTATTGCGCATAAAGTCATTTTATAAGACCAGTTTATAAAGTTTGGTGACATATTTGGAAACGAAAGTTACCCTTTAATTAAGAAATTACAAATCGAACTTTAAATTTCCTAAAAATTCGCTTTTTCGTCCATTCATTAGTGTTTTAAAATGAGTAAAAATAGTGATGGTATATTACAGCTCGAAAAAAGAAATGACGGTACGGCATACAGCTAGATATACTGGCCAATTTCGAGAAATATTTATGTATATATAAGGGGAAAGGTAATTTTAAATAAAGTTGATTATGTTAATAAAGTTTTAAGTATCTTGAATGATACCAATAAGTTTTTAAAGTTGAATGATGACCCTTTTAAACTGTTTTGCTCTTGGAGGACAAGGTCAATCGCGTTTTGCGTAGACTCTTCAACAATACTGTTATTAACAAAGCACATTACAAGCTCCTGGTATTATGCATGGTTTACTTAAAGTACATAAACCTAATGTCCCTCCTCCCTATCTTAGCCGCCTTTACTAGTGACAATTAACAATTTTACCATTTTAAATTCTTTTTTAACTTTGTTCAAGAGATTACTAAACTTCCAAATGCTGATAAGCTGTTTATGGCCAGTTTCGATGTAGAGTCCTTGTTTACGAATGTCCCGGTACGAGAAAACATTGATATCTGTTTGAATACTTTATTTCCTTATGTGGACTCCAAAGTAGACCTATTAAATAAAAATAATTTTGTTTCATTACTCAATTTGGCTGTAAAAGACAGTCTTCATGTTTGATAATAGACTTTATAAACAAATAGATGGTGTAGCCATGGGTTCTCCTTTGGGTCCCACTTTTGCTAAAATCTTCCTTCGCTTTCATGAAGCTCGCTGGCTTGATGAGTACCCCATTTCCTTCAAACCTGTTTTCTACCATAGATATGTGGATGACACTTTTTAGTTATTCCAGCACCTTTCCCATGTTGATCAATTCCTGATTTATCTAAATTCTAAACATCCCAGTATTAAATTTGCTGAAGAAGTAGATCAGAATTCCCAGTTAGCTTTCTTGGACGTCAATATTCATAGAACCAATAATAATTTTAAAATTTCCCTATATCGTAGGGAAACTTTCATCGGTTTAGGTACACATTTTTTAAGTGATGGTCCCTTTGGCTTTAAAGTTAATTCCATTAAAACTCTTATTGACAGTGCGGTCAAGGTTTACTCTAATTACACTGGTCAACAAAGATTTTTCATCAGAGTAAAATTTGTGGTGGCTGGATAGCATGTTTCACGCTGATTCCAAAACTGCATTCAGATTGTTTCTAGCACGTATAGTTTTCAAGATGAAGGCATATATATAACTACACAGATTTAACCATTTTAAATAGGCAAAATACTAATATTTCAACATTTGATTGTGTTTATTTTATTGTGTTTTTTTAGTTTATTCATCTTATTTATTTCAATTATCTTAATTATACATCTTATGTTTTTCAGGTGTGAGCTTTTACGTCTAGCAGCATTGATTCAGGCAACAACGCCGTGCTTTGTGTGTCAAAAGATCAGTCCAGTCCAAGAACTTGTTGTGTGAAGTTGGTGTGTACATTTTTTTTGAATTTATAGTTTGCTCAGGTCAGTCAACATGCCTCGACAATGTAAGAATGACCCCGACAAGTTCTGTTTCGTATGCGGCCAGTTGACAACTAAAACACAGCGACGATGTATTACAACCGACATTAAGAAAATATACAAGCTATACTTTGGTTGCCATCTAGGTGACCAAGATAAACCATGGGCGCCACATCAAATCTGTTCTGGCTGTTCAAATGGATTACGTGATTGGCTTAACAAAAAGAAAGCTTCAATGCCATTTGCCATACCCATGATATGGAGGGAGCCGAGAGATCATCATGAAGACTGTTATTTTTGTAGTGTGAACTTAATGGGGTTTTCTGCCAAGAACAAACACCAGATTGTATATCCAAACTTGGATTCAGCACGTAGACCAGTAAAACATTGTGAAACATTGCCCATTCCAATTCCCCCAAGTGATAGGCTAGATTCTATCATAGATGACATGGAAAGTGATGAAGGTGCAACTGGCGTTTCCGGACCATCTACAGAACCAGAGTACACTTTTGAAGGTAGACATTTAGAGCCTAAAAAGTTAACCCAAGGACAGTTGAATGATCTTGTTAGAGACTTATCGCTGTCTAAAGAGAAATCAGAGCTTCTCGCCTCAAGACTAAAGGAGAACAATTTACTTGAGAACAATGTTCGTATTAGTTACTACCGAAAGCGGAATTTTGAATTAACAGCATTTCGTTTCAGTAGACGGTCCTCTCTGTTATTGCCATGACATCAATGGACTATTTACAGCCATATCTCAGACGTATGTGGCATCTGAGTGGCGCCTCTTTATTGATTCGTCGCAGAGAAGCCTAAAAGCAGTTCTTTTGCATAATGGTAATATAATACCATCCATCCCCATTGCCCATTCCGTCCATCTAAAAGAGACATATGATAATATGGATATACTACTTAAGGCAATCAAATACGACAGTCATCAATGGAATGTTTGTGGAGATCTAAAAGTTATAGGAATGCTTATGGGTATGCAGTCAGGATTCACACAATTTTGTTGTTTCCTTTGCCTGTGGGACAGTCGCGCCACTATAGAACATTACACCAAAAGTGACTGGCCACTTAGTGGATCCCCAAAAGATCTATCTGCCACCTCTTCACATTAAACTTGGTTTAATGAAGAATTTTGTTAAAGCAATGGGTAAAGTCAATTCTGAAGGGTTCCAATACCTTTCAAGGAAATTTCCGAAGGTTACTGCAGCAAAATTGAAGGAAGGAATTTTTGTTGGGCCACAAATAAGGGAGGTTTTGAATGACACTGAATTTGAAAAAGTCCTAAGTCCGCTGGAATTGAAGGCTTGGCTGGCGTTCAAATGGATATGTGAAAACTTTCTTGGAAGCAACAAGTCACCTGCGTATAAGGATGGAGTCAAGAACGTCCTTGATGCCTTCAAAGAAATGGAGTGTCGAATGTCCTTAAAAATTCACTTCCTGCATTCCCACTTAGATTTCTTTCCTGAAAACCTTGGTGCAGTGAGTGACGAGCAAGGAGAGCGCTTCCATCAAGATATTCAGATGATGGAGAAGTGCTACCAAGGATATTGGAATGAAAGCATGATGGCGGACCATTGTTGGATGTTGTATCGTGACAATCCAGGCCAAATTTACAAAAGGAAATCACACTCACAGCGCTTTTAATAAAATAATGTACCGTATATATTCTTTATTTATAAGTACATTGAATAAGGTATATGATGTATTTGTTGTTTAGCATTCCTAAGTGTGATCTATACATCCATAAATTTTCTTATAGCAATATCAAAAACTTAAAAATATCAAAACCAGTGTATCTATATAACTATACGTGCTAGAAAAAGGATAAAACCAGATGATTCGGAATCAGCGCGAAAAATGCATTAAGAAAAGTGTGATCATGTTTGTGATGAGAAAAAAAAGTTTCATTTTGTTGGCCAGTGTTATTTTTCTTTTCATTCTGAAATGTGTTTCTTAATTAATTATTTTAACTCTAATTCTTATCCAAAGGACCTGATGATGAAGCATATTCGAAACTATTTAAATCATCATTTTAAACCCCAACTCTCCCTTCCCACTGTTCAAAAAGACAAAAGATATATATCACTGCCTTTCATGGCTACATCAGCCAAAGGATCGAAAAAGACCTAAAACGCTTACTCGCTCAGTTTTATCCACAAATTGATTTTAAATTTATATTTATCACTAATTTTAGCATTAGCTCCTTTTTTAAACTTAAGGAAAGGGCGCCCGATGCTCTCGTCTCCAACCTAGTTTACACTTTCAATTGTGGTTGTAACGCCACATATGTTGGCAGCTCCGTCCGTCAACTTAAGGTACGGGTCGATGAGCATCGTTGCATTAGTAGTCGCACTTCTTCACTACTAAGTAGGCTAGCCAAATCCTCAGTCCGTGAACATTGAGAAAGTAACAACCGGTTCCATGTCAACTCAACCCCCTGTCAATTCAATCCCCCGTCAGCCCAACCCCTGTCAACCCAACCCCTGTCAACTCAACTCCCGGTCAACTCAACCCCCGGTCAACTCATCCCCCATAAATTCAACTAGCATGCATTTCTGTTTAATTAAACATAAGTAAACCAGGATATATTAGCACTTTTAATGAAAATATCACGACTTGACCTAACCAATCGTCAAGGGCGTACAGTTGACCTAACCGGGCATTCAATAATTTTCCCATAGTTTTAACGAAAATATTACAACCTAACCTTACATGAAATCTCTGAACATTTTAGGGATTTCATGAACTTCCTAGTTACACAGATTCCCTGTAGCATATATATATATATATATATATATATGTGTGTGTGTGTGTGTGTATATACTGTATATATACAGGGTGTTTCAGGAGGAAAGGTCAATACTTCGGGAGGTGATAGTATCGGTCATTGTGAGAAAAAAAAGTTCATATGAACATGTGTCTAATTCTGAATGGTTACGGAGATAGAGCTGTTTGAATCTACAAATACAAAATCATTGTTAATGGTAATCAAGAAAGAGAAACCAATTACTGTTTCTAACATTTAATGTTTAAACATTGGCATTTTGAATGGTATCAGATACAATACGCTTTCGAAAATCCCGCCGTCAACCTCAATGCACTTTGCAACTCGTGTGCGAAGATCGCGTGTTGTTCGTCTGAGTTGATCTTGACGTTCCTTTATGCGGGCAGCAGCATCCAAAATGCGTTCGAGCAATTCGTCTCGTGCATCCACTTTTCTTTTGTAAACTTGACTTTTCATCCACCCCCACAAACAATAATCCAACGGAGAGAGGTCTGGAGACATTGGTGGCCATTGAATGGAACCACCGCGGCCGATCCATCGACCAGGGAAAGTTTAATTTAGGTATTGCATCACCAGACGGGTAGAATGTGGAGGAGCTCCGTCATGCTGAAAGTACATACCAGCGCGTGTAGCCAAAGAAACATCCTCCAATAGTCCTGGCAATTCATTTTGCAGAAATTCTAGGTAACTTTGTCCTGTACGACGATTCTCTAAAGTAACAGGGCCAATCAGCTGATCATCGATGATACCGCACCACACATTGGCAGAGAAGCGATGTTGAAAATTTGTTTCCACAGTGGCATTTGGATTTTCGTCTGACCACCGATGAGAGTTACGAGTGTTGTTGATACCGTCACGGGTGAAAGTAGCTTCATCGGTGAACAGTATTAATCAAAGCAATCGGCGATTAGCATTTACCCAATGACAAAATTCCAGTCGCATGGCAGCGTCTCCTGGTTGAAGGTGTTGTACACGCTGTACGTGATATGGATGCAAGCCTTCCTCACGTAATGTTCGCCATACTCTTGTGTGTGGTACACCGAGACGCGTAGAAATTCTTCGTGAGCTAGTAGTAGGACTACGCTCTACCAACTGGAGAATGTTTTCCACTTCATTCACATCTTGTTGACCTTCACGTTCAGATGAAACATGAGCACTGGGAAGTGTACCAATCTCACGCAATGTGTTGAAAACCCTGGTAAACACTCTTCGATCCGGAATTCTGCGGTTTGGAAACCGTCGACGGTATTCTGCAACAGCAGCTGTTGCACTTCCATCGCAAAAACCGTAGACATACACCATATCTGCACATTCGGCATGTGTGAAGGTGTGTGGCATTCTTAATACTGCTTCAAACACCAAACAATGTTACTCACAACAGTCAGCTGTCGATTGGCTTATATTACATGCTTACATTACAGCTTACATAGTTCAAAGTTATAGGGGAGGGAAGGGGGAGGAAGAGCTGCGCGCGCATCAGATTCAAACAGCTCTATCTCCGTAACCATTCAGAATTAGACACATGTTCATATGAACTTTTTTCTCACAATGACCGATACTATCACCTCCCGATGTATTGACCTTTCCTCCTGAAACACCCTGTATAAAGCTAGACGCTTTTTCACTCCCCTTTAACAAATGCACGGTCTGTGTGTATCATAAAAAAAACCTCAGGGAACCATTCTGAGTTCATTCCCATCATGAAACGGACATGTTATGTGCCTTGAAAAGTGGACACTCAATTCTGCCAGTTGAGGTTTAAGTTTTGGTTTTTGGCTAAAAATATAATAGTTACCCCTTTTTCTTTGATGTATTCAATCTGACGTGAAGGCAGCGAGTCTTTTGCTTATATTGAGGTTCTAAATGTAGCTGGGCTAGGCTGCTTTAAACCCTAGATCCCGTCCCAAAGCTGGATCCTATCTGCTTTGCAGATAGCTTGTGAGGGAAGCTATATTTTTGGGACCTCTTTGCGAGTGACCCGTTGCCCACGCCGGACTAGCATCATGAAAAAGAAAAAACTATAGTATTTCTCATTTACCATTACTTATTCGGACTATAGTGGATTTAATTTTCCTAGAAGAGTTCCTTGTTCCATCCACGGTCTGTGTGTATCATATATATATATATATATATATATATATATATATATGATGTAAACCCACAAGGAAAGAGAAAAATGATTCCAAGTCCTTTCGTGTATTCAGAAGTACACCTCGTCAGGGTGTCATTTTTCTTTTTCCTTGTGGGTTTACATCATTCATTCATTTCAGGTGTTTAATTGTGAAATTCATCCCATATAATATATAATATATATATATATATATATATATATATATATATATATATATATATATATAAATTATATATATATATATAAGGTCGAACTTAAATGACTAGAGTTCTGCGTACAAATTAACCCTTTATGGTACCATGTTGTTTCTATTTAACATTTCAAATACACGCATTTAGATTTAACCCTACAAAAAAGTTGTGCGATAGAGGATTAAAGACAGTAAGTTAATATTTTATATATGAAAACCTCATTTTCCAAAGGTGTTAAGTCCTTTTTTGGTCAAAGTTGAGTGTATACCACTAAATACAGTTCATGCCCCCTGTGCATCAAGGTGTGTTATCGATTACCTTCAAAAGGTATTATATCCCGTCTATTACGGACATAATAATATGGCTTTGTTTGCAAAAGGTGCAAAGTTCAATTCAGTTTGTTTCCAAAAGGGTCTAAATCCACAAATCCACCAACAGCGCCCTCTATAAACTACAATGTTAGTAAAATTGGATGTACCTACATCTACATTTTGGCTTGATATAATTTGATATGATTGGTTGAACTGGTAGAGATATTGAAATAAATAATACCGGTTTTGTACGGCTGTTTTTTGGCGTTTGTTTCGGTGTAATCCAGAAGTCTTTTGGATAACATGTTACATGTCTTTGATTGTTTTCCAAAAGGGTTCTAAGTCCACCACCAATTACAAACAATAAAACGTATTTACAAATTAACCATGTGTACTAGATTTTATTTGGACATCTTTTTTTTTGCTTAATGGCATTCACTCCTATAGTATGGTCGAATTAGAGTTGAACCCAGAATAAATTACCCCTCAAACCTGTTTGGTATCGTTGGAAGCGCAAATTTATGTAGATTAAGAAAATCATATGCCTCAATTTGCCTCCTTTGGGCAAAAAAAGGTATCTGCATTTGAAATGAGGGGGTCTAAGATAAAAATGAGCCCTACATCACAACATGTCAAAAAAGACAAAACTATACTAATCCTCAATTTACTTGTCTGTTTCAAGACATTCTGTAATGAGTGACATGGAAGCTGCTTCTCAATCATCTTCATCGGCATCAAGCACTGTCTACGTAATCAACAGTGATCACTGTGTGAAGTGCCAACGGCCAGAAACGAATTCAGACAAACTACAAAATGTTCAGCAGAGGGGAATACAGACCATTGTGGAATACAGTATCGCAGTTGAAGACAATGTTCTGCATAAATATCTCACAGAAACAAGGTTGGAAATCGTACCTGTAAAAATCCATCGTGACTGTCAGAAAGCTGCCTACAATAAAAAGCGCAAATCTACTGCCAGGTCTGAAGATGCAACGGGATCTACCGGTAAAGTTCGGCGAGTTGAAACGAGAGGAGGAATTAAACAATTTGACTGGAAAAGTAGCTGTTTCTTCTGTGAACGTCCATGTTATTCTGACAGAAAACATGTCAAATGAGACAACGTAATTGAAGTCCGAACTTTGCAAATCAGAGAAAACCTGCTGAAGGTTTGCAGCGAACGAAATGGTGATGAATGGGCACTGAAAGTAAAGAAGCATGTGCTAAGCTGCCATGACCTTGTCGCAGCTGAGGCTCGATATCACAAAGCATGTTACGACAGGTTTAGAAAGAAGCTTATTGAGAAGAGCGGTGTTCCTCAACTGAGTAGTTCCGGTCGGCCAGTCAACAGGACGAAAATTCAGGACTTCGAAAAACTTTGTCAGTGGCTCGAATCAGAAGGTGAACTGTATTCGTTATCAGATGTACGCCAGAAGCTGATCGAAATTGCTGGCTCTGAAGATGCTTATGACACCAAGTGGATCAAGAAGAAGTTAGAGGAAAGGTATATATATGTTGTTGCGCTAGCGGGAAGATCAAATGTTGTTTGCCTGCGGAACACTGCTGATTATATCATCAACGATAAATGGTATGCAGATAGGATGAAGAGAGCTGAAGATGAGGCTGAACGAATTGTAACTACAGCAGCCAAATTGATCCTTGGGGATATTCGGTCGGTAGAGTTTGAGTGTGATTACTACCCGTCGAATGAAATTCTTGAAAGCACAGAGAAGGGAAAGGAATGGTTATTACCATTATTGCGGTTGTTCCTGGAAAAATTGATCAAATACCCACTTTACCAAGTTAGTATTGGTGGTCAGTGTATTGTCAACGTAACCCGCCCTCAATCCTGTATTCCCCCTGTTCCCTTTTGTGCTAGGCGTTGAAGTAGACAATGTTTTCGGGTCCAAATGGTTACTAAACGAATTGAGTGCATTAGGGTTTTCTATGAGTCCGGATGAAGTTCTCCGATACAAGCAGTCATTAACTGAGAATGAAAATACGAGCGACTTTCTCAGAGATTACTTGCCTGGCTCGTTCACGCAATGGATGGCCGACAACGTGGACCACAACCCTATGACCCTTGATGGGAAAGGTTCGTTGCATGCGATAGGTTGTGTGTCCGCTACAACATACGCAGGAAACGCTCCACTGCAAACTCTACAACCAATCAAGCGACAAAAGCGTAAACTCGCACACCAGTTCATCCGAGGTAAAGGCATCCCAGTTGTCGAATACATGCCCCCCCGAGAACTCCGGACTGTCTACAGTGTTTTTCAAACACCACCTACAGCTGCAGACGCCATATGTTCTTCCACCCGACACCAGTCTTGATATGCTTTGGCATGCTGCGTATTTCTTCGGCAAAAGTCAACGTCCAAATTGGTCTGGTTTCATGAAAAACGTCACCATTGGAGATTATCCAAGAAAAGCCACAATCTCGTTCCTTCCCATACTAGACATGGACCCATCTGATCTCACATGTATCTACTCTGTCCTTGTTTTCATGTCTGAGCAAGCAAAACAACTGCGAATCGAGAGACCTGTGGTTATATTTGACCAACCTCTCTGGTTGAAAGCAATGGAAATAGTGAAGGCAAAGTCCCTGCCCATCGCCCTCATTCTTGGCGGCTTCCATCTGATGATGAGCTTTCTAGGTAGTGTAGGTACTCTAATGAAAGGGTCTGGTCTCACAGAGGCGTTCCAGACCATCTATGGACCAAATGCTGTCGAACATATAATGTCAGGGAAAGCAATTTCGAGAGCATTGCGAGGACTTCTCCTCACTGAGTCTGCTCTAATAACCAAACTCCTCCGCAAATTCATTCATGAAGATCCGCTTCAAAGTTTAGAGGACCTTCTGGAGGTCGAACACTGTGAATCAGAGAGTAATGCAGATGGAGATGCAGACGAGGAATAGGTGGATCAAGAGGAAGATGAAAATGAGGAAGGAGATGGGATGGAGAGTTTAGAAGAGTCGGGATTCAAAACAGTTGATGTTGACAAACTGAAAGATCTTGCGGATTCAATCCTGGATGATTCGAGTGCTGCTGTAGATCGTGTTGCAGAGTCAGAGGAGCTGAAGGTTCTGAATAAAAATCTTCAATACTTGAAGGATGAACTTTCCAAGGCATCTCGGTCCTCAAGGCTCTGAATTCAATATCTCGACTACTTTGACGAGCTAAAGTTCTTCATTCGAGCGGAGAGAACTGGAAACTGGAACCTGCATCTTGTGGCTCTCAGTAAAATGATAAACGTCTTTGCTGGTCACATCATCTACGCAAAATGCGCCAGGCTCCATCTTCAGAACATGCTGAAGCTACCAACAAATTATCCGTGGGTGTATGCAAGCTTTGCTGAACACGGCTGCCACACGGTTCGGCGAAGTGATAGGTACTGGGCAGAAGGGGTATCAGTGAATCAGTGCGCCACCTGTGGGTCAGCAGTATGCATCGGTGTGCTTCGGTTCACAACGTCATGGGCAATTTGACGGGCCAGCACCATCGAACTGGCGAGCAACACATCGAACTAAGTGCTAGCAGAATCAAGCGTGACAACTCTGACCTACAGAAGCTGATTGAGTGGTTTGATACGCAAGAGCCATTTAATCCTAATGAACACTGCTGAGAAGTCTTGCGTCGGGACTGACTGCTGTGGAAGGTGATGGAGTTAATTGCGATGACGCTGAGAACATAGGACGGATCATTCAGCAACGCCTTGACAATGTATGCATTGAGGAGGCAAAAATCAAAGAAAATGACAGAATCCGTACACTGGAGAGCTTACGTCCGAGTGTGAAAATTGATGACAAGACCGTACATATTGACCCATTGATCCTGTTCACACAGCTAACAGCAATGATTCAGCGTGAGGACAATGTTGCCGACACATTCTTCTGTGAATTGACTCCAGAGCCAGTATCACTATTTAATGATGGTATGATGAGGAAGCCGTCAAACTCAATGTTGCGGAATTATCTCTTCGATAATGTGGAATCGTCTGTTAATGTTGAAGGCAATGTATGCATAGCTGATGACGAGGCGTTGCTGCATAAAGTCAAGTGGCCATCAAAGGGAAGATATAGTCAGGTTATTGATCAGTACCTTGGCTTTGTGAAGAAATGGTATGGCAGATATGATACTGTGTGCATTGTATTTGATGGCTACACAGACAGATGGTCTCTGAAGTCACACGAGCATCATCGGAGAGGCCAGTTGACATCTACAAACATTGGCATTTCGGAGAAAATGAATGTTACGTCTGGGAGCAAAGCGTTTTTCCGTAACCAACACAATAAGCATCAGCTCATCAACATGCTCAGCTCCCATCTTCGTAAATCAGGTTATGAGACTGTAGAATGCACAGGGAATGCAGACGTCACGATAGTGAAGCGATTGAATATGCCGCGGAAGGAAACAGTGTTGTCGTAGCTGCAGATGACACTGATATCTTGGTATTACTAGCATACTATTGGGGAGAGGAGCTTGGAGAAATCTACTTCAGCACAGAGCGGAAGGAGAGAAGGAAGATGAGACTAGTGAAATGGTGGAACGTTGACAACCTGGCATCAACGATCCCGCAGCGAGAGTACTACCGTTTGCCCATGCTTGGTGCGGGTGTGATACAACATCAGCAACTTACAAGAAAGGTGGGTTGATTTTTTTTCCTGAAATGAATCAATGTCATATTTATTAGTTTTATTACCATGCTGTGCTTTCTCACATACAATATAAAGAATTGTATCTGTACAACTACAAAATTTCTTCAGGTAAAACCAAGATCCTACAACTACTTAAGTCTGAGGAGGTGCAACTGATTGGTGACCAGTTTGGCGAGTTATCGGCCACGCAGGACAACATTGGGCGCGCTGGATGTGACATGTTTGTCAAACTGTACGTTTTTACATATTTACTATAAATGTTTATTGAAATCATGTAACTTATCACTTGAAAATGTTTCGGTACTATATTAATTAATTTAATTTTATTTATCTATTTTAATATTTAATTTATCTATATTAATTAATAATATTACTATATTAATTCCCTTGCATTTCTAATTACATACCTACATCCATACCATTAGATTTGATTTAATTTTGGAATTCTGTCTTGCTACATATCTTTTCAGCTACAAAGGTAAAGCAGACGACACACTGACAACCCTTCGTCACCCGAAATTCATAGAAAATGTTGCCACCTGTTCTGCTCTCGACCCCGGAAGTCTCCCGCCATCAGAAAGAGCTGCATATTATCACGCATTGAGAGTTCATCTGCGGGTGTCGCAATGGAAACAGTTGGACTTAGAATGCCTGAGACCCAATGAATGTGGATGGGTCTTTGAAGGCAACGCACTAATACCGGTGAAAACTGACCTTGAGCCAGCCCCAGCAAGTCTCCTTAAGTACATTCGCTGCAACTGTAAGACATCTTCAAAGAACACCTGCGGCATGCTCGTGCAAGAAGAACGGTTTGAAATGTTTTTTTGCATGTGGTAACTGTAGGGGCCAGCAATGCCAAAATCGAGTCTTAGTTGCAGATGTCGATGTCACAGATGATGCTGATTTGAATAGAGACATATTGGACCTTTCGAATGATGACTGAATATTTATAGCATGCTCAGATCATTTTCACTACACAGAGACAGGATAGTGCATTCTATTGTTCTATATATATACATGCAACTTTCTTACTATGATATGTTCTATAAAAAAGCCAGAAGTTTTGAGTAAATTGAGAATTAATATAGTTTTTTCATTTTTGACATGTTGGGACTTAGGACTCATTTTGTGTTAGACCCCCTCTTTTCAAATGTAGATAACTTTTTTTGCCCAAAGGAGACAAATTGAAGCATATGATTTTCTTAATCTACATAAAATTGCGCTTCCAACGATACCAAACTTGTTTGGGGGGGTAATTTATTCCGGGTTGATACCCTTTTTGTCCTATTTCGACCATACTAGTAACATTAATGTGTAAAAACTATTTTAAGGACAGACTTTAGTAAAAAAATATAAAATGTGCCAATATCTTATCTAAATATTAAACTTAATTGAATTTGAGATTATGGTGGTCATTGTAATTTTATTCTTGCTAATGTACTATTTAAAGTACACCAACAATTTTGAAATGAAATACACCATTAATTTTCAAATTAAGTTAATAATGTACAGTACCTGTCTGACTAGCCTTTCACCAGTTTTCTTTTAGTTTTTATTGTTTTTAGCAACTGAATGGAAGTTTGACTTCCGAAACGTCTGAATTAAATCTTCATAATGTTGACGTGGGTGGTTGATCATCCTTTATATATACTAACAAAAATACCGCCTACGGGCGGTTTTTGCTATTTCCTGCGGAAGGCTTGGCGCCCTCGGCCAATTACTTCATCTGGGAAATGAATTTTCTTACCTCAAGGTATTATTTCCTGTTATAAAATATAAAAAAGAACACTTCATCATAAACTTATATTTATTTCATTACTGAAGAATCTCCTTGTAGACATAATTGTCAGTAGTATAGCCGCAAAAGGGTAGAGTGCAAGAATGGAATGTTGCAAGTGATTACGTAATGTTGCAAAGGGGGGGGTGGGGGTGTTGCAAAAAAAGAAAAAGAAAAAAAAGAAAAAAAAGAAAAAAAAAAAAGAAGAAAAAAAAATACCCCAAAGGGCCCTTTGTTGCCAACCGGGGTTGCAAGGGGCATGCAACTTGGAGGTGGAGTTCTCCCCCAAGCTATTCCCCCCAAAGGGCCAGAAAGGAGAGAAAAGAGGAGAGAAAGGAGGAGAGGGGTACACCTGAAGGAGAGAGAGAGAGAGAGTAGTTGCCTTTGATTGCAAGGCAAGCAACTTGGAGGCGGAGTTCTCCCCCAAGTTATTTTCGTTTACCTAACCTAAGAGGCCTCTAAGGGGTTTTCCCAAAGGGCCAGAAAGAGAAGGACCAGAGGTCCTTGCTCGGCTGGGAGCCGAGCTTGAATGACTCAGTCAGTCGTCTCTCGGCCTTTTATAAACCTCTATTCTGGCTGAGTTGCCAGATAGCGCAATGTATTCAGTTGCCAGATAGCGCCATGTGTCCCAGATAGCAAAAACCATATATTAATCATCCATTTAAATAGTGTACCACAATATATTTATATGACGGTAGTTAATCCAATTAAATTCTGTTTATTAAATAAATAATTTTACACACTTAATCTTTATTATTATTAAACCTGGAATTGCATACCTTTCCAGTTTTTTTTGCAATGATCGGATTGTTCTTGCAAGATATATATTATTATGCATCATTTTAATGAGAAAGAAATGTACTTTAATATTGTTTATTAAATTCTCCTAAAATAATTATATAAGACCAAAGTAATGGTCTGACGTTGGAAGAAAAAAAAAAGTAGAGAGAAGTTTAGTCTTGGACGCCTCTTAGCAAGACAAGTCTCCCATCAAAATTAGTTTTCTTTACTTACTTTAGCTTCAAATTTTATCGGTAACTTGCATATCTGAAAAGAACGTTGGGATGAATCCAATTAAATTCTGTTTATTAAATAAATAATTTTACACACTTAATTTTTATTATAAATATTTAAGTCACGAATAACGAAAATTTACGAAACAATTAGCAAGACAAGTCTCCCATCAAAATTAGTTTTCTTTACTTACTTTAGCTTCAAATTTTATGGGTAACTTGCATATCTGAAAAGAAAATGAGTTTCACTGCCTCAATGAATAATAAATTAATGTTTTTGAGAACGCTATCGCTATTGGCCTAGCCTAATTATTGATACCTACACCCCGATACACTTGAATCATTACACACGATGTCAGTATCACTTTCACTTCAAGACATTATTGTATAGAAATAAGGTATCACAAGTACTACAAGAAATAAATAAAAGAAGTACCCACAAACAAATCTGTAGTGATAAGGTAACACAAGTACTACAAGAAATAAATAAAAGAAGTACCCACAAACAAATCTGTAGTGAAACAAAAAAAAAGGCAAAACAGACCGCGTGACCCTGAACATTTTAATGAGGAAGAAATGTACTTTAATATTATGTTTATTAAATTCTCCTAAAATAATTATATAAGACCAAAGTAATGGTCTGACGTTGAGATGAATCCAATTAAATTCTGTTTCAAAACCTCTCTCGACTCCATTTCTTAGATATGCCCACAATTATATATATATATATATATATATATATATATATATATATATATATAGAGAGAGAGAGAGAGAGAGAGAGAGAGAGTTTTGTTCAAATAACGGGATATGCTTGTATCTTTTGCCATTGTGTTCGAACACAATTGTTCGAACACAATTGTTCGAGCACAATTGTTCGAAAACCATAGTTCGAAAAACAGTTGTTCGAAGCAACAATTATTCGACGTTATAATTGTTCGAATGAACAACCAACTAAATAAAATCTTAGTTGCCAAGACGCAAATACGAAGATGTAAATAAGAAGGTTAGCCTCTTCATTTAAACTATAACATTTATAGTGCTGCAGTAGTATACCACCCTTAAAATGGCAGAGTTTGTTTCTAGTGAGAAAGGAAATCCAAATCGAAAACCATACCCATATTATGTTATATCAGTCAGGGTGAGTCTTCTGCCACGTTAGGCGTACGCTAGGTTAGGCTGTAGAGCAATTTCCCCATGTCATCAACTTTCGGACAGTCAGGGATCGTTGGGCGTGATTTCCGACTTTTCCAAAAAATATGTGGCCGTAAAATTACCTACTGTACTTACCCCTACCATACCTCTTTGTTTAGGAGTGTATCGTACTTACTGATGTCATGCAGGGATGACACTAATAACATGTAAGTAAAAATAAAAACGGAAACTATAAAAAATCTATTAAACCATTCTTAAAATTAAATGCTTTACTCCATTTATAATGAAAAGGTACGACTTGTGACGTCATTCGGCTACTGAGAGTTATTAGCAAGGGAAACTCTGAGTAAATGGAAATATTATTTTCTCGAAAACTATGGGTGATAGAAAAATTCTGAAACCATATTTGGAATCAGTATCAAAAGTTCTATAAGAATCACCAAATAATTTTCGTTGTACCCTAGTGCAATTTCTCGCCGAATTAGAAAGGTTTTCACTCCGCCTTAGACCCACAGTTTAACGTGGAAACTGAATGCTTTTTTAAAAATATAATTAGGCTATATTTATAATTTCTTTATTATAAAATAAGTTAACAATTGAAATTATGTTAACACAAGAATTTGTGAAAACAATACTAATAACTTGTAAGTAAAAATAAAAATATAATATAAGGGACTACCATAGAAATGTAAGTGTCTATAATTTATTCACAAGAAACACGATTTTATATATATGTTACTCGTCCGGTCCCGTTATAGCGGATTGGTACACGTCATAGCTCCACCCAGCTACATCGGCAGCCAATCACTACGAACATCTGGTCTTTTGGGCGGAGCTTGGCGATTGTGCATATAAAAGGGGATATTTTTCAGTTGGGAGTAACAGTAGCTATTTTCGCGTCAGTGAATAATCATTCCCTCCACCATGGACCTGTACGTCTCCCCAGACTTGTATGAAGAAAGTGACGCTGCAGCATTAACGACAATTAGTCTTTTTAACGCAATTGACCGTGGTGAATTATTTCCAACGCAAACCGTTGAAGATATTTGCAGTGACGCTCCTTACAACCCGACGCAGGGGACTACCATAGAAATGTAAGTGTCTATAATTCGATTTATATATATGGAGAGTTGTAGTATCTCGTCAAATAGATACTCGCCAAAATTTTTTATGTCAATCGATGTTATTTGGTTTTACCTCTTATCCCCATTATGCTAAAATCGAAATTTTTTTATGGCAATCAATGTTATTCCTCTTAAATGAACCAAAGATATCTTCACATAATGGGGATCTGTCTGTATACTCTGTATATGTTTTAAAAGAATGAACATTATTCCTTTAAGGTCCGATGAGGATTTGACACGTGTTATACAATCTTTTGAAGAATCTCGGAATACGGAGGATATACTGAACAGTCAGCAATGTCACACATCCTCCACCATGGACCTGTACGTCTCCCCGGAATTGTATGAAGAAAGTGATACTGCAGCATTAACGGCAATTAGTCTTTTTAACGCGATTGACCGTGGTGATTTATTTCCAACGCAAACCGTTGAAGATATTTGCAGTGACGCTCCTTACAACCCGACGCAGGGGACTACCATAGAAATGTAAGTGTCTATAATTCGATTTATATATATGGAGAGTTGTAGTATCTCGTCAAATAGATACTCGCCAAAAATTTTTTTATGTCAATCAATGTTATTTGGTTTTACCTCTTATCCCCATTATGCTAAAATCGAAATTTTTTATGGCAATCAATGTTATTCCTCTTAAATGAACCAAAGATATCTTCACATAATGGGGATCTGTCTGTATACTCTGTATATGTTTTAAAAGAATGAACATTATTCCTTTAAGGTCCGATGAGGATTTGACACGTGTTATACAATCTTTTGAAGAATCTCGGAATACGGAGGATATACTGATCAGTCAACAATGTCACACCGAAATAATGTAAGTGTTTTTCAATCTTTTTGGGATAAGAAGACAATATATTTTCATAAATTTATTAAATGAAAGAAATCAGTACAATAAACAACTACAGAATATACCGTTACAAATATACGAACAAAAACATTATAATATACAACGAGTACGTACAATTGGAAAACGGATTTTTATCTGTCTGCATACCATTTCATCGTTTCTGCGAGTGTGACACGGGTCAAATAAATTTAAAAAATTTATAAATTCTTTATCACTTGACATATGCATGAGAAATGAGACGCAGTACATTCCGCAAACATTAGTAAAATATCCTTGTACACGAAATGGGTTCCATACAACTTCGGGAATATGTAACTGAGCGAGAAATTTTACAATAATAGGGTCACTCCAGGGTTGAGTACCGAGTGAATCAAAATAGTACAGGCGCTGTCTATTTTTAAAATAGACAGCGATCCAGTGAATCCCTTCATTACCGATGACATCTGTGTTCACAATAAGACTACCGCATTCTCGCGTACTTGGCAAACTCAATGTTTCATTCTTCGCAAACACGCCGATAAATTTGGAACGTGTGACTCGCTCCATTACTTTCTGAAGTGTATTAGCATCCATTTTAAAAGTCAGTGATAACGCTCCTAAATCTATCTACTTCTATTAGGGCTTGCGATTCGAGATATACTAGTACACTAATAGGAGCGTCTATAGGCTTGGCGAATTCCAGCCGCACTGAGATGTTTCCGCTCTGCTGTGGGGTTAAATGGGTATTTACGCTAGCAGATAAGTCAGGTGTAATGTCAAACGGATAAAGGTTAAATTGATCAATGAATTCTTCCTGCGTTACCCCATTACCAAGCTCATCACAATCACCTGCAATATGGGTCAGATTACTATAGGCTCTGGCACAAAGAGGTAACACAGCGTCTGATGAATAGTCCGTACCCATTGTTCCACCCAAAGCAGTGCCATTAACGTATAGAGTTATATTTTTAAGTCCGAAATTCTCGAATTTAAAGGCACTCTTTTTATATTTTCCATTCACCGAAGCATGGTCCTGCATGCCGATTAATATCCTTTTAGGAAGATTTCCCAGGGCAATGTTTTCTATCTGCTTCGATGCCAACCCTGCAGGAACCGTATATAGTTTGATTTGCACTCTGTTAATAGGATATTTCACTGTAGCGTTTAGTAAATTTTTCTCAATTTCTAGTTGTTTTGGTGAACTTAATTTCGCTCGCCGTACGCGGAGATATGTGTTCATAATGTGAACCACAACGGGCTTTGCACCCTCTTCTTGATCAGCATCCAGATTTAAGCAGATCTCAGGACTCGTGCGGGTGAGCTTTATTTTCATATCCACCCCGTTGATAAGCAACTTCTCCTGGAAAGTGAAATCTGTGTGCAACCGTCCAAAACACTCGTATATTTTCTTTTTAGAATTTTTAAATTTGTCCTTTATACTATTTTCATAATTAGTTTGATAATATCCCTCGGCACTTAAAAAGGTAGCCTTCGCTTCTTTGGAAAAGTTGAGGACATTTTCCAGATAGGCTCGTAGATGATAGTACCCCGTGCCTGCCGATATGTTGGTCTGATTTAAATATACGTCACACTGGTTGAATATGGAGTGCAGAAAGTTTGTTTCAGGGTATACACCATATTTGTCATCGCAGACCGTTCCATCAGAATGGGCTATACGTAGCTTAGCGTACATGTGCACACAGCTTGGATCAAAAAAGTAAGGACCTGAGCTGGGTATCACGAATTTATAGGTGCACTCGGGGAACTAATTGTGTTTAAAGGGTTAATTGTAATAAAGTCACTGTGCTCAATAGAAACTTGGGTTGGAGGTAGCTCAAAAAGGGACAGCTCCGATTTACAGCATTGTGAACTACATGGGTGGATGAAGCGTGCCATGGCGAAATAGTGACTCCTCTCTCGACAAGTGGTAAACAAACTATGATTCATGAGATCAATGTCCTTAGCTTATATCAGTCAAAAAAGTGGTCAACCATAGGTTTCATTCGCTTACAGCACTTCTTTTTTGATAGCCTTTTACGTTTAATACCACGTGACTCCTTCTTCTTCCGGGCAGCCCGCTTCTTCTTCTTCCCGCCACCACGCATTTTTCTCTTTGCATCTTTGATGATTTCGTCCCGTCTACGCTTTAAATGTTTTTTTAGAGCATCTTTAGGTTTAGCCCCGGCCAATATGTCTTCTGCAGTGTTAATATCTGATTGTAGCGCTTTCCTTCCAAGGTATCTGGCACCGCTCTTCAGCAAAGGAACAGCCGTACGTAGTATGGATGAAAAAATGGACCCAAGTCCACTACCGCGCTGGTATCGCACCCCTCGATAGACGGTGAAAGGCTTTCTATCCATTATAACTCAGTGCGTCGAAAGTGTAGCTTCACTGTTAAGCTCCCGTTACCGAATGGGAAGTTTTCACCCTCAATCGTTCTTATATATATTGAGATATTGGTTATTAAATTAGTTGCGACATTCACATAATGGGGTCTGTCATATGTAATACTCAAACTCCTTCCTCTATGGTTGGGGATGTGAGCAATGCGCAGCAGGCGTGCCTGGGTATCCCCAACAAACTGGTGCTCCACTATATTACTGTAAATATAGCACATGTCTGGGGACCTTTCAGCCAATTTCTCCATCTTCATTTGATACATTAATCTGGACAAGTCATGCCGTGTCTCGTGAAATGTGTCTCTTTGGAAGGCTGCGCTATATCGGCCATTGGCTAGAATTTGGGACTTTCTATGGTCTTTAATACGTCTGTTAGTCTTTGATTTTAGGATTAGTGTATGTGCAGGGTTGTTTACGATGTCGTATACTAAATCATTCGTAAGGTTTGAGTTTCTTAAACTTACGTTTAAGCCTCTCACAACATCCTCGGCCGAACCATATTGACCCGGTCCTAGTCTTACTTCTGTACTGTAATACCGTGCAACCTTAGTCCGAGCGATACGCATAGTTTCATCCATAGTTACCCCAGCTTTTTCACACTCGTCAATGTCTCTAAGAATCGTAAAAACGGTTTCTTTATGTTCAATATTTAAAAAGATGGTGTCCAGCTGAATTTCGCATATCCCCACCTCATACGAATCACGACCCAATTCAATGTGCTTGTGGAGTTCTGTTACAAAGTTGGCTAGTGTGTTGTTAGGGTGTACAGACAGGGACGAGGAGGACAGGAGTGTGACGTAGAAATGGTTAGGAGTCATGTTGCATACTATTTAAGCTTCATTATTGCATCAGCTTTTATAGGTGTTGAAGCTTTCTGGGTACCCTAGTCATTTCACCAGGTACATTTTTCTCTTTCCTGAACCTTTGCTTCCTAAAATTTTCTCAATTTTAAACACATTTTTTCCTAAATTAAACGCAACTTTCTGCAATTCCTCGCGGTAAAAGCCTCCTGAGACTTCTTCCCCATTCAAATCTTCAATGTAGTACATCATTATCTCACCTTTAGGTCTCATAGCCCTAACTTTAAAAATCTCGCGTGTCCTTCCTTGCTCAAAACCCTTTGCGAATTTGTTCCCCGAACGCGATAGCCTTACATAATCATTGATTTTGAAGCGCGCAGAGTGTGGTGGTGGTGGTGATCCATCTCTCCTCGGGAGCGTACCACTTTCTAAAACTTCGTTAGGTGTTGTCCCAATCGTGCGATGGTGTGAGCGGTTGTAGTATGACGCCAATGATTCCAGAATGTCTAGAAATCTGTATGTGTTTTTATGTGTAAAATAACGGTGCATGCGTTCCTTTATGGTGCGCTGAACTCTTTCAGCTAAAGAAGCCTTATGTATAGAATTGGTTGTGTAATAGCTGATATTAAACTCTGTCAACAACTTCTGAAAAGAACGGCCTATAAATTCCTTCCTCATATCCGTACAAAAATAGCCAGGAACCCTGTTTTCTTTTAACATTAGCGTTTTGGTGGCTTTAGCAACTGTTTCAGGTGATTTATTTTTCAGAGGAACTAGCCACAGATATCTAGAGAATATGTCTATTATGAATAGAATGTAGCGGTAACCATCGTTATACACAGAATATCTTTGCATGTCTGTTAAATCTGCTTGCCAAATAGAATCAATCGAGGAAGCCGTTGTCTTGGCTGTTTTAAACCTTTTTATCACAGGCTTATGAAACGTATAAGCATCCTGCTCCCTCAAAAATCTTTCAACATCTTTTTTTCCTACTCCGTAAACACTTCTGTACAGTCTATCTACGCCACCGTAAGAGGATGGGGTAGAAATGTCATAATAGCGTTTAGTTAATAGTTAGCCATTTGCGTATTTTAGATGCACGTGGGTAGGGTTGGCTTAACCTCTTCTTGCTCCTCTTCAAAGGTGTTACCGCCGTGCTTGACGGCGCCTTCAATTGTGTCACAGGCGTTGCATGTTCCAAGTCTTTTAACCTGTTCAGATTTCCTATCAACGTTTTAGGGACATTTATTTGTTGTAGTCTTGCTTTAATATGCTTCCATCCTGATGGTGATGGCCTATCCCACTTTCTCACCAGATCATGGACAATGTCTACGATATTCGATCCCTGTACCTTTGATCCTTCCACAATGATCTCCCCTGTATCGGTCCATTGTATGGCGGGATCCTCATTCAATAGATTATAAAGACTTAAGCCTTTACTCCTCAATGTATGTGGGAGGGTACTTTTTAATACATGTTCGATATGTTGTGTGGCTAATCTTTTTGGTTGGTCAGCTGTATCGTCGGGCTCAGATCCTATGTCGCCATGTCCATCGTCCCCCGTGCTGTGCCTAATAACCACAGGAATCTCTGTAGGGCTCTTATAATTTTCGAACTCGTGAAGAAATTTCTGCAGAGCTTCTTGGTATAAGATTCTTTTCTTATCAGGTGTTTTTTCACTGTTTAATAGGGCTAGCAATTCGCTTTCCATTCTTTTAAGTCTGCTTTTACGGGGATCTAGATACGTGTCTGGATTCCTTTGCAGTGAAGCGTACACCTCGTGGGGAATCACTACCACTTTCTTCATTATATTAATCTAGTCAGTAAAGGACCCAAAACTGAAAATAAGATGGGGAGAAATGACCCTCCTGTTTGTACAATAATTCGTTTTTTCTTCGCTACAGTTTGACTTTTACGAGCGAGTGCACGTATTATGTTCTTGTAGCGGCGTAGGCGAGCCTTCTGATGGGTTTTCATTGATACATTGCAATTTATAACGTTAAGACAGACTTCACAGATGCATTTTAAAAAGTCGGCGTCGATATTTTTAATAAACATCTGCTGCAATGCCCGGGGCAGTCGATGATAGATTTTTATTAATTCACTGTATTTCTTTAGTCTCTTTGTCATTCTGGAATATACACCGTTTCAGGCTCGTTTGGAAATATATTCGTTCGCAGAAGCACTCTAAACGTGTTTCGCGGATGAAGGTCGCAAAGCAAATATCCGTAACGCGTGCTTGTAGCTTCTTTATAAACTTCCAAAAACTCCTTACGCTGATTCGGGAACATTTGATTGGCTAATACCCCAATTTGTGATACATCTCTACGTTGCGCGAATAAGACTAGATATTGCGTATTTAACGACACATCGCGCATGTATCTATTTTTTGAAAAATAGATTCTGATTGATGAAAAACACGCTTATGTTAAGATGGTGGGAGAATACTGTAAATGTCTCGGCAAACGTTTTATCCATCTCCAACATGAGATCGTCAATTACAATGATTGTATGTTCATTTCCCTTTAACGAATTAACGTCATATACGCCTTTGTGGAACAAAATATCATCTTGGTACTCGTTGAACACTGATTGATACGTCGAATAGCACCATATAACTTTATGCACAAATTTCGAGAACATATCTCCCTTTTCTTTAATGATTTTAAGCATAAACACAGTTTTACCACATCCTGTAGGTCCAGATATAATACATGTGGATGGACTCGTGAATCTGAATTTTTCTACAGAGTCCATTTCTAACACGTCACACTCCTAAGTGGGTCATTTACAAAATATTACAAATTTTGAGTGCTGTTCCTTATATTTTGCTTTCTTTTCCCACAGAACCGTGAATGACGATGAGGTAGAGCATCCCATCATTGACATTACGGATGACCTCGACGACAGTGTAGTTGTGATCTCCTCCCCTGCCAACGAACCCTCACCAGCGATACCAGTAGCACGTCCAAAGCGGAGGTGTGAGAACCCCACGTCAGGTATAAAGCGCCCGAAATACGCGCCTGTTGCAGCGGTAATAGATCCTCAACCTCTTACGCAACAACCCCCCCAGCAGCACCTCCCGCTAATATACCCCCTTATTCATCCGCCGCCCCCCGTTCTGTTAAGTCTACAATAATAGATCCCCAACCATCAACCTCCTACGCAACAGGCCCCCCAGCAGCACCTTCCGCTAATATATCCCCTAATTCATCCACCGCCCCCCGTTCTGTTGAAGATGCTATAACGCTCGAGTTGGTGCGCTCCGCAGCCCCCATCCCAGCCTTGACTAGAAATCGGTATAGAGTCTGGGTCGATCCTAGAGCCATGTATAGCAATGGAATTGAGCGCGGGCTACGCCGGGTTGTACAGCATATTGTAGAGTTTGCTCTTCAGAATCGCGACGAGCGTGAAGTCAGGACGAGTCTGTCCTTTGGATTCGGGTCAGATGACGGTGATGTAGACGATTATTGGGTGATAGTGCCATTTAGACGTTTGGCGGCTGAAGATGTAGAATATATATTAGGACGTATAATGCAAGCCGCCCAAAGTAGTATAGCCTTCAATATGGACAACTTCACGGTAAATATTGACCGTGTATTCCGTGTTGCGGGTCATAGTGCCATACCGTACACTCTTAACCTCAATTCTCAAGCTATTTATAGACGGCATATAAACGTCGATCGTGGTTGCGGCTTTATAGCAGTAGTCTTGGCTAACATGTTTACTGTACAAAATACACGGGCTCAAAAAATTTGGCTGCCTACGGTCGTGGAACGTGCCCGTAAACTAGCTGTAGACTGTGAACTTGAATTTGACTGTAATATGGGGCCTGAAGAGCTGAGAAGGGTAGAACAGGAAATGAATGTCCGCATAGTTGTATTTGGGTTGGATGATCGTCGTAGGACTGTGTATGTTTTTAAAAGCTGTGTGAGAGATCGTACAAGGCCCCTACTTATTTTAGGATTGTCAGGGACAACGTATCTCCCCATCCGTAATATAAGGGGGCTTTACGCGAGTTATGACAAAAGTCGAAAATATGGGAGACATCATGATTTGTGTAAGGGGTGCCTCGAGTTTGCGGATGATATTGTGCGACATTGTAAAGAATGTCACATGGTATGTGAGCAGTGTAAAAGCACCAAATGTGAAAGCCGTGTAGTTGAAGCTGAGAAGAGAGACTGTGATGTGTGTAGACGCACATTTTTCAATAATAGCTGTTTTGATTTCCATAAATCAATTGGCACGTGCAGGAAAATGAGAATCTGTGAATGTGGTATGTTTCACACAATGGATAATTGGGGGAAATTTAAGCACAAGTGTGACGTAATTCACTGACGTAATTCACTGTCCTACAAGTTCAAAAAAATGACTCTGTATATTCTCGCCCATAACGGGGCAAAGTTTGACACGCAGTTCCTTTATAAGGAGTTGCTTGAACACGAATCCCTTGAGATATTTACAGGTGATCCATTGAAAAGAGGCAACAAATTAATACAGATGCAGATAAGAGGTAATGTACAATTTAAAGATACTTTATTATTCACACCTTGTAAATTAGCAAAGCTACCCAAGGTGATGGGAGTAGCAGCTGAAGTTTCCAAAGGATACTTCCCTTACACTTTCCTCACCAGCGAGACTTTAAACTACGTAGGCCCACCACCGCCCAAACATTATTTTGACTGTATGGATGAACGTGAAGACTTTGATCGATACTACGACAGTTTTAATGAAAGTAACCCTTATAATATAGCTGATGAATGTGAGCGTTATTGCGTGAATGATGTGCGCGTGCTTAGAGTATGTTTCCAGGCCTTTAGAAGGATGTACATAGCCCGTTTCAAATGCGATCCACTGCAAGTCGCAACCACCATCGCATCATTATGTTTTACGGTGTTCAAGAATAACTTCATGCCTAAAGACACCTTAGCCATTATTCACCGAAACAACCCCGCAGTTACGGACACAAGGCTATTTACTGGCTCATACACCTACAGCAACAGACAGGTGTATACATAAAGCACGCCCGCAACACGGGTGAAGTACCCATTAAGATTAATGGACGTGTTTTTTGGGTTGATGGGTTAAGTGAAAACCGTGTCACTGGTGTGAAGACTGTGTACTCCTTTAACGGTTGCTGGTGGCATGGATGCCCCCGTCCTGAGTGCGGAATCGCCGGAGATATCCACGGTAGGTCTCCTGCCGACTGTCTTGCATCGACCCGCACCCGCGATCAACTTATAGGATCACAGTTCACTCACAAAGTCTTGTGGGAGCATGAATATGATGCACGGATGGAGACAGACGAGGTGTACCGTGAGGAAATAAACACGATCAAGCGTTCAATGGTGCTGGATCCTCTCAAATGTGGTGATAGCTTGTTTGGAGGACGTACAAATCCTTTCAGACTATACTTTCCACCTACGGAGGGCGTGAAGCTCCATTACTACGATTTCTGTTCTTTATACCCATACGTGATGAAGAGCAATCCGTACCCCGTGGGCGCTCCTGAGAAACTGGTGGGACCTAGCCTACCCTCCATCAATGAATTTTCAAAAAATTTGAATGATCGTTACTTTGGGCTCTCTTTCGTAGACGTACTCCCCCACGCAATTTATGGATGCCGATCTTACCTGTCGTTATCGACGACAAGCTCATGTTTCCCCTGTGCGTGAAGTGCGCGGAAGAGGATAACGGCGAATGTAACCATATACCCCACCAGCGTAAGATCAGAGGCGTATATACAAGTCCTGAGCTGGCCCTAGCCGTACGCCATGGTTATAGAATACTGAAGATACATGAGGTGTGGAGGTTTCAGAAGCTACCCAACCTTTTCACACCATATATAAACGCCTTTTTGAAGGATAAGGTTGAGGCATCAGGGTATCCGCGAGGAGTTGATACCGAAGATGAAAAGTCTGCCTATATTCAACGTTACCGCGACCGCGAAGGTATACAACTTGATCGTGTCCAAATTGTAAAGAATCCTGGCAAGCGCTTTAGTGCAAAGTTGTGTCTAAACAGTCTATGGGGAAAATTTGCGCAGAATACCGGCAGAGGGAGCATTCATTTGGCACAAAGTTATAGCGATGTCTGGGATTATGCCAATGCTCCCGATAAAGAGGTCATGGAGATCGTGAATGTAGGTAATACTTACATAATAAAGTACAACAACACTGAATTTGCCACAGATACCTCAAGGGTTACAAACATACCTGTGGCCAGCTTCACAACAGCCTACGCCCGTATAAAACTTTGGGGTCTATTGCATTCTCTTGGGCGGAGAGTATTGTATGCCGATACAGATAGCGTGATATTCACAGAGAGGGAGGGTGAATACATGCCCGCTATTGGGGAGTTCCTCGGCGAGCTCACTGATGAGATCAAGGATGAGTATGGGGACAACGCATACGCCGACTCTTTTGTCTCAACAGGACCTAAGACTTATGGGGTACGGGTCAGGGTGGGGGAGGAAATGAAATATATCGTGAAGGCAAAGGGTATTACGCTCAACCATGCGAATCGGCGGGTTGTTAACTTTGAATCGTTGAAGGATCTAGTATGTTTGGACGATGATGAGGGCGAACAACCTCCCCAACTAATTGTAGGCACCCACAATTTTCGGGCGCAGAAGCTGGGGGGCGTGAAGGAACTTAGGGGTACGAAGGTGTGCCGTAACACCTATAGGAAACGTTACCAGTTACCTGGTACCTATGATACCGTACCCTTTGGATACCAAACGTTGATGCTTCTATTGTTAACTCACACGTATTTGTCTTGTATATAATCGTATCTATTGATTTATTACACGTATTTGTAAATATATATATATACTTGAATATCTCGTTTATTAAATCGTATTTGTAAAGTATCTATTGATTTATTACACGTATTTGTAAATATATATATAACTTGAATATCTCGTTTATTAAATCGTATTTGTAAATATATATAACTTGAATATCTCGTTTATTAAATAAATCATGTTTCAATTAGCGTTTCACTTTCTCCTTTGTGTGTGTGTGTGTGTGTGTGTGTGTGTGTGTGCGCAGGTGAAAGTTCTAAGCTCCGCCCACTGTAAGACCGTGAGTCATGCTACTATCTGGGAGTCCCTGCGTGGTCAGTCGACTGCAGTAAGCCCGAGAGATCAGACGTGTATTCAGATCAGACGTGTATTCAAATGGCTACCTTTAATATTGCTTGTACAACGTTTATGAAATGGTATTCAGCAAAGTGTCAGGATGTGGTGGATACCGAAAAACTTCCTATTCCTCCCTCCTATACCTCTTTTAAAAACACATTGGATTGTGCGAAGTTCCAAGATGTACAAATACTCTACGGATGTTCTGGTGAGACCGTTGAAGGCTTTCGTTGCACAGACGATGTGCTGAAGTATACTGCAGAGCTAAACTTTATAAAGTCTCACATACACCGTGAAGTAAAAGAAACAACGCGTGCAGAAGAGAAGCAGCAGGTATGGATAATGAGTCTTGCGGATGGGTGGTGTGACAAGCGGTATTACGTCATGCTACACCATGTCGATTACTCATACCCTACGACTGAAAATGTGAATCTCGTGATCATGGACAATCTTAAGTATTTTTATCACTATATTAACGTATATCATGATGAGGTTCGTAGTGAGGTTGTGGCTAGTGCCCTGCGTGAGTTTTTAACAGACTTTAGAGACGAGTATCGTTTGATGGGCAGAAAGGAAAAATATGAGCATATGTTCCTCTCAAATAGTGCGCCGGAGTGTGAAGATGTTTAGTAAAACATAAAATGTTCCTAGTTCTTATCCTGAGGTAAAATGTCTGGTGCGTAGGCTGGTAGTGATGAAATTAATTCTTGTACCGGAAAAACAAATATGTACAACAATTCGGTACGACTCGCGGATCATACGAACAAGCCCATTCACGTATCATCGAGTCAGCCGCCCGTCGAACCGTTCCTGCCTACCTGCGTGCCTCACACGGCTCATAGTTATCTCAGAGCTTGAACCGAGTGGACGTGCGCTCCTCGAATACGATGGAACTTCCTTTGAGCAGCATTCTCAACGCCTCGTACGATGTGTCCGTGACGAAATCGTTGCGCGTGTTCAGGCGTAATTCCGGTACCATTAGCTATGTACTGGAAACGGAATGTAGACAAACAAACAAACGGGTTTATTTAAGTGTCGAGGAGATGAATAGAATCTTCGTGATAGTTGAGAAGTGGAGTGAAGATCGTTATAAAATACCTGCTAACGTAGGTACAAGAAGAGAGCAGATTAGTGACGCACCCTCATACGCCGTTGTATGTACGTTGTGTATAAATAACGATCGGCCGTGCATTGATATACGGCTGATGTGGAAGAATGCTTCTGATAATAACGCTCTTGTTCCTACGCGAAACCGTTTCATCCTCGACAGAATGTTTGAAATCGTCGGATTCCGCAAGCTGAAACCTATATTAGACGCGCGTGTTACGGACATGCTTTATTTTGATACAGTACTTGAATACGCCTACACCGCTCTGCTCGATGGGTTTACCGAGTGTAGGGCTGGTGAGAATGGTCTAGTGCTGGACGTTTATTTAAAAAGTTTAGACTCTTTGAAATACCATGAACTTTGGTACAAAGCAATTGATCGGTACAAGGCTGAGCTCACCTACACCGTTCACCCTGAAGAACTATTTCTTTATATAACGCGCAGTTGTCGTAACGATTTAGAAGATTATTTCAATTGCCGCTATGTTGAGTGAGTTCACGATTGAAAAGCTCGAGTCGGTAGAAATAAACCCTCGATTGGAAAAGCGTGTTATAAACTTGTGTTTAATAATGTAGCTAACGATGAACTCTTTGTGCGTGCTTTTGATTGTATTCTAGACGTATTTAAAGATGACTTACCAACCGGTTGTAAAGTGGGAACAAAAATAGTACTGAACGATATGAAAGCCCTTCATATCGAATACAGGTTTCCCTATACTTTAAGCGGTGAAATATTATTAAGCCGCATATACTGCGTAATGCAGAGCAATAATGATGTAATTGTAAACTCGATTAAGACCGAGTTTAGTATTTTGAAAAAAAAGTGAAATGTATTTATATATTTTGCTTGATATTTCTCCTGTACTGTTATGATTATATGCATATTTCTATTATTATTGAAATGTATTTATATATTTTGCGTGATATTTCTCCTGTACTGTTATGATTATATGCATATTTCTATTATTATTGAAATGTATTTATATATTTTGCGTGATATTTCCCCTGTACTGTTATGATTATATGCATATTTCTATTATTATTGAAATGTATTTATATTTTTGCGTGATATTTCCCTGTACTGTTATGATTATATGATATTTCTATTTTATATTGAAATGTATTTATATATTTTGCGTGATATTTCTCCTGTACTGTTATGATTATATGCATATTCCTCAATTATTATTGAAATGTATATTTATTTTCTATATATTTATAATAAACAGAATGACGCAATGTTGTTTTACTTAATTATATCATGTTACGCCTTCTAAACCTACTACCGTATTCTAAACCAACTTTTAAGAAATATAATATGTAGACTATGGTATCGCTAAAAAGCGGTATCTGGCAACTCAAGCCATTTACGCCTTCTAAGCCAACTGGCTGATTAGGAGTCTATAATAATGTATACAATGGTATCGCTAAAAGTGGCATCTGGCAACTCAGTCATCGATTAGAATTAAATGAATACATGGCGCTATCTGGCAACTCAAGCCATTTACGCCTTCTAAGCCAACTGGCTGATTAGGAGTCTATAATAATGTATACAATGGTATCGCTAAAAAGTGGTATCTGGCAACTCAGTCTTCGATTAGAATTAAATGAATACATGGCGCTATCTGGCAACTCAAGCCATTTACGCCTTCTAAGCCAACTGGCTGAATAGGAGCCTATAAAACAACGCCTACTCGGCTGAAGTCTTAATATGCACTTGGCTCCTGCCAGGTGAACACCTCTACTCCTTTCTCTCCTCCTTTCTCTCCTTTCTGGCCCTTTGGGGGGAATAGCTTGGGGGAGAACTCCACCTCCAAGTTGCATGCCCCTTGCAACCCCGGTTGGCAACAAAGGCCAGTACTCTTTTTTTTCTTTTTTTCCTCCTTTTTTTTTCTTTTTTTTAATTTAAATTTTTTTGCAACACCCCCCCTTTGCAACAACCCACCCCCCTTTGCAACATTACGTAATCACTTGCAACATTCTTGCACTCTACCCTTTTTCGGCTATACTACTATTGTCAACAAATACTCCCTTTCATTTCTTTCTGTCAGGACTTTCAGCAAAAGATCGGCGCTACGCCCCGATTTCGCTAGATCTGCGGTACTTGGGCATTCGGCCGAAACCGAATCGAATTGTGGGCCTACGGCGTATTTTATTTTGAACATCATTCCTATCCCTCTCACCTTGGGTCTCAGTAAATGGGGTGCCTGCGGCGCCCCAATTATTGTCAGTTCAATTATTTGGTCAATAAAACTATAGTCAAGAAAATCTTAAGCTTCACAAATCTTCTTGACACAATGTGAAGCTCAAGATTTCCATGGCTGCCTTCCCAATTACTGTCGGTTCAATTATTTGGTCAATAAAACTATAGAAAAGAACGCAGCCATGAAAATCTAAAGCTTCACAAATCTTGATACAATGAGCTCAAATGTGAAGCTTAAGATTTTCACGAGTAAACAAACAAAATATCGGACCATATTTCATCAAAATAATCAATTAAAATTCGGCTTTTTTAACAAAACGATGCTTGAAACTTATTGTAAATGCATTATAGATGTTTATTAGTATATTATTTTGTATTTTTTAATGATATTTACCTATAAAATGAGTATTAAATTAAGTTATTTTATGATGCGTTCATTTAATTGTTTATTTTCAGATATTTCATAAAAATGGGTAAAAAACGGAAGTCTACAGTGTTAACTCGAAGTGATAGTGCCAAAAAATTCAGTGGCCAGCCTTCCCCTTTGGATAAAACAGAGCCTCCTACCCTCCGCCAAGTTATTCAGTACAGTTATTTCCTCCAAAACAGCCACTCGGACTTGAAAGACTATGATATTGCTAAAATGATAGCAAAGGATGTGATTGAGATCTGGCAGGCAGTGAACCCGCGGCTGCCCCTGTATGAGGAATATTATGTAGTGAAATTGGTGGATAAAGTGTGCTTCAAGAAAGCAAAAGAGATAAACAGGAAATCTCTTTCTACAGTCCAGGAGCAGAATCTGGAGGAAAACCTGGATAAACTTTTTGACATTTCTGCTTGCACCTGTAAGCTACCTGTTCGTCCCTGTGATGACAATGCTGTGAAGTGCAAGAAAGGAAATTGTCAAACACAGCACATAATCTGCACTTGTCCTCTCAGTAAGAAGATAATGCTGTTATTTTTTTAACTTTTAACTGGCCTAACTTAGTGCGATTAGGTGCCTTTTAAATGGAAGGAAATTCAATGCTTGTAATTGAAAAATATCCGCATTTTCCTTCCTCCTGTAATCTTCCTTTCCCCCACCCTGGTAATAGAAATTAATAATCAATTTTTTTTCAGGATTTTATCTCTTATTTTAGATCCGCTATTGAATATACTTTAATATTTCAGGTTCCAGTAGAGGAGAGGGAATACTTGAGAGATCAGAGGGCCAAAATAGGACCCAAGGGCTCTTTCCAGCTGGGATCTGTGGATAAAGCTGCTGTGAAGAGAGACCAGAGGGCTGCAGCTGAAGCAGAAAGATTAGAGAGCCAGATTCAACAGCAGCAGAAAGTGGATTGGGTCACTTTTGCCTCCACACCTTCACAAGATATTTCATTTGAATCCAGCTCAGGAGAATCAGGCGAGGTAATATATTTTTTTTCTTATATCTTATCCCATTTTTACCCAAATTTATCCCTACTTTTTGTCCCTATTTCCCCCCTTTTTTCCCCCATCCAGAGGATCAAGCAGCACTCTGAAGAAATCCAGTGTATTGCTTTCAAGAACCTGAAGTACAATGCTTTTGCCTTGCTGCCCGAGAATGTGCTGTACTCCATGATGAAGTCTGATGACTTGGAAGTGAGAGAAGCTGCTCTCAAGAAAATTCTGTCCATCAGGTAAGCATTTATTAATTTTAAAAAAATGTGAAAAAAAATTGGATTATGGGGATTTATTTAATAAAAAAAAGGCCCGAGTTCTATAAATCCCCATAATCGAATTTTTTTTCACATTTTCTTATCCCAATTCCCCCCTTCCCCTCTGATAATGGAAATAATCTTACCTTCTTTCTGAAAAAAATTCGATTATGGGGATTTATAGAACTCGGGTTTTTTTTTTTTTAATTTAAGTTTAATTTAAATCAGCAATTCTGAGACTAATTTGGATTAAATCTTAAACTGGAATAAAAAATAAATTAATTATTATTCTTTCAGAAGTGGGAAGCCAGCCAAGAAGAGGCTGAAGAAGATCACAGCCATCAACATTGAAGCTACCCACTGGTCAGAACTAATCAACCTTTCTCAAAGTGGCATCTGTGAACCTGCTCTCACAGAAGATTTTTCTGACCAGGAGCTTCAAGAAGCATTGCTGAATGGCACCAAGCTGGAGCTGCCTGATCTGCCTTCACATTCTCAGTGTTGAAAGGGCCGTGAAGCTGACATCTGAAGCTTCCCATACTGTTTATGGACTCGAATCAAGGCACAAACACATTCTGGCCAAAGCCCTAAGCCGCCAGATGAGGCCTTTCTTTGCTTCTAAGGGCTCTTACAGTGAAAATTATGATGATCTTGGGATCTAAATGTGTCTATTTGACTCTGTACCTGTACGTTTTACTTTTTTTCAATAAAATTGTAACTTTTTTCAGGATTTTTTTTATGAAAATAGCATGTTTTTTTCGGCCGAAAATTGCGAAAATGCGGTATTTTTCGGCACGATTTTTTGACGATTTTTTAAACGGTTTCCTCAAAAAACGGTTAAACCTAGGGATCTGAAACTTTTTGTCAGTTATTATCATATTAAGCCCTAACTATCTCGACTAGTCCAAAGTCGATATCTAAACAATGCGGAAAATCAACCTACCTTAATATATATATCGCACTTACCTCCATTATAATATATATATATATATATATATATATATATATATATATATATATGCACTAGAATCACAAAATAACACGTGACCTTATTAATAAGCAAACAACCACAAGGAAAAGGAAACACAAAGTCCGAGCGCTTTCGTGATATATTCACATTATCAAGGAAGAACAGAAATGTGAATATATCACGAAAGCGCTCGGACTTTGTGTTTCCTTTTCCTTATGGTTGTTTGCTTATATATATATATATATATATATATATATATATATATATATATATATATATATATATATATATATATATATATATATATAAAATAATATTCAAAATAATAATTAACTAGGGTTGCCTTTAACAGAGAAAATAACTGCATGCAAAAGTTGATTATATATGTATATATAACGGCATTATGTATAATGCCCTCTTCTTTATGTCGTATAATTTGCTGAAGAGTTATTTCATCCCGTCTTGAGAAATTTACTGGAAATGAATTTCTTTGGAAAAATTCTATAAAATTGCCAAACCAAAAAATGTTTAGATTAAATTTAGTTTTCGAGTTCTTTAATTAATCCGCTTTGTTTTTCAGTCACAAAAAAAAAAAAAAAAATAGAAGTAAAAACAGCGAATAAAGGATCATTGTTTTTTATCTTAATCTTCTTCCTTTATCTGAGATGAGTCCCTCTTAAACTTAAATGAAGGCAGTAATTAAACTGTACCGCGTAACAAAAAGAGTTAGCGATAATATTTCCTTCGTAATTAGTACAACTAAAGTTCCGTTGGCATACAAATTGGCATTAAAATGCTTTTATGTACTCTCTCAGTAATTGCATCATTCTTAAAAGGTTTTTAATTTCGTTTCTACATACTACTTTTTTCAGGTTAAATTTTACGTTGAATTTTTTATCTATCTATTTTCGGAGGGTTTTGGATTTTAAGTTGCGTCTCCATAAATATAATAAAAGTATTGGTTAGGTTGGTTAACCAGTGAATAATTACATATTAATGGCAAACTTTATACTAGTTATGAATGTCGTATGAGAAATTTTGGTAAACCAAAAATGTGGAGAGAGTACTCGGTAGGAACTAGGAATGGTTGAGAAGTGAAAATTAAAAGCTATGGAAACTGAATTAATCTTCACTTACTGTATATGAACTAAATAGTCTCCTAAAAAATTTTTGGTCTGTGCTGTATGATAGATATTATGGAACCAAAACTACAGTCATTCGCGTTACATGAACAAAATCAAATCCCACAATGTCGGTGTTCGACCTTACGCAAGTATATGGATTTCAGATTTCAAACAGCATTTCAGATTTTCAATGAAAATGACTAACCTAACCTAGCGTAACCTAACCGGGTATAATGTAACCTAACCTAAACTAACTTATCGACATCATGCGTGTTGACATTGTGCAGATTGACTTTATTTCGCTACCCGAGTCATTCCTTGGTCCAGTAATTTTTGTGTTATTAAACCATTCAAAACGTTATACGTGTACGAAAGAGAAAAGATATCATTACAATGGCCATGAATGCATTTCTTTCATTTAAGATGACTCGGGGAATTATCTGTCTTAAAATAGAAAAAAAAAACGAAAGTTTATGTGAAGGATGATTTTCTGTGAAATATTTAAATATTTCTACATTATGAAAATGGAAACGCAGTTTGGTAAAGCCAGAATTTCTCTTAAGTTGCTGAGTTTTTTAAAAAAATATTCTGATGATAATCGAGTTATAATGAGTCTGACACCTAAACAATCATTAATTTGTTAGGATCAGCGTTAGGAATCGGATTAGTTTTGAACGAACTATAAATTGAAAATTAACTCCGTATTGGATTTGTTTAAGTGCTGTCATTTTAAGTATTATAAATATTGAAGTTCAAATACGAGTATATTGAAATAATTAGAATACTGAACATTTATAGTGTTAAAAATGTTAACTTCAATATAAAAAGTTCCATATTTACATAATGTGAAAGGTCTTTTAAAGCGTGAACAAACTGTTTATCACGTTTTTGTGACGGGATTAATGTAGCGATCAAATGAAAAATGCGGCAGCTTATGCAATAATTATACTTGCATTGGAAAAATAATGATATTTGACTTTTGTAAAAGTTTGGTGTCGTGGCGTCAATGTTGACACCAATATTATATAGTTGATGTTTCCGTGGGTTCTTTTTTCCCATTGGCTGAAGGAGTGTATCTCTATGGCCCTCTAACGTCACTAGGGCATCAAGATGGCTTCGATGCTTCGGGGAAGTAAGCCTTAAAGGATGAATGATGAGTGGGAGCTTACATATATATTTATTGGATGGTAAATAGGAGTAGATGAACCGGCCTACGGCGCGGGTTATGCCTAACGGCAAAAAGTTTATGCTTGTAGCACGGGTAAGTTCAAGTGGTAAAATCGTCCCGGGTGTGGTCAGTCCCAGACTTTTATAGTCTCGGGTTTCACGCATGCGCATTGGACTCATGTGTATAAGATCGAGTGTCCACTGCAACTCAGCGGATAAGGAGCGGTCATTCGAGAACAATAGTACTTCTTTTCATTTTGTATCGGTAATGAAAATTATAATGGAAAAATTCAATTTACATCCTTGGTTATGACACAACAAAGGTTGATGTAGAGATGGAGTTAAATCACAATAAGGCCGAAATGGAAACTTTAAACGAGCTATAGCGTGGCTATGTCGCAACACCACTTCCATAGATCGTCGAAGTTAAGCGACACTGGATCTGGGTATTAGTTGGATGATGTAGCGACCCGTGGTTCGGATCCCGCGTAAAGCTGTAGGTCCCCTCCATTACGAAAGAGGTTAAACAACCACAGAGCGTCATCATTCTTTTAAATCGGTATAAAATGACCATCGCTCCTGTAAAGAGATCCCCAAAATCAGCTAGCTTAAATAGGTAGAGAAAATCTTTAAAGATATTTAAACCAAACGTTATAAGGTGAGGGAAATTAAATATATGGTTTGCTTATTACATTAAAGACCTTTAATTCTGACGTTCTTAGTTGGACTTTGAAGCGTAAAGGGAGTTACATCACATGATCGGGAAAAGTCAAATCCAGGTGATAATGTTAGGTACCGGCAGAAAAGATGTAAGGAGTTTGCTTTCCTGAGATTTAAAACAAATCGGTTAACTAGAGATCTCCATATTCTACATCAACGTAAACAGTAATAAAAATAAACAAACCTAATTCAATTTTAATCCTGCTCCGATTAATAATAATAATAATAATAATAATAATAATATCTCTTAGCATTTCAGTTTGATCCTTCGGAATTGTTGATTAACACAAGCAAAATACTATTAATCTCTTCTCCACTGGTACTGAACACGCCGAATATACTGTTAAGCTCCTCGAGATTAATGAGAAATATATTGAATTCGTAAAAAATCACTGCGGATTTAAATATATAAATGTGAATAGGTAAAGGTGAATATATAGATTTTTATAATTTTGTAAATTTGCTTTTGTTTTATAAGAGTGTTTATTTTTCCTTTAATTTTCGTTTTCTGCTTATTTACTTTTTAATAAAGAGCGAATTAATAATGAATCCGATCTAAACAACTACTTCACTGAAGGACACGATCTGTTCCCTAACTCGAGTAACTTTCTCCTAATCCCATAAAACTAATGACATCTTCACTATACTTCGTAGAAATGTAAATGCGGCGTGTGCTTACTTTATAAAAATTGATGTCAGTGGTAATAGCAAAAACAAATAAAATTAATAACAGCACATATTAGTATAATATTTAATGATTTTATTATTATTATTATTATTATTATCATCATAATTAGTAGTAGTAGTAGTAGTAATAGTAGTATTGCTACTGTTACTAGTCATTAATATTAGTGTGTAAAATGATAGATGGTATTATTTTAGACTTAACTATAACTACTGTGCGTTCCATCTAAAAATATAACTTCTCATATTCAATTTACACACAATACTATTCTCAGTCGACCTCTCCGAAATTACTATTTGAAAAATTAGCAACTTCAGTATCTGTATTTAATTTTTATAAGCCCAAGACCGGCTAACAGAATATGATCAAATGCCATCAACTTTGGGGATCATTGAAACTAGAATTTTCGTTGAGATTATAAACGGTCAGTCATCGAACACTCCTAATGATTAATTTGTCCTTAAAATCATGAACATACATACATGCAATGTATACATACAAAAATATACGTACAAAAACCAATGGGAAAGAATATACTCGTATGTACTCTCCTCTACAATAGTCGCGCTCCACCCTTGTTTAGCCCTCCCCGAGATGTGGTAGAAACGCAGTCCCACTTGCTCTCCCATCCTCACTCCCTCCCTCTCTTCCTCCCCCTCTCAGGTGTTGTCATAGTAATACTTTCATTTTTTTTAAATCAATGACAGAATAAATATATTGGTCACTGTAGTTTTTGTGGTAATGTTAGGACGACTATGTATTTTATTCATGCATTATTCCTAAATTTAGGGAATAGAGTAGTTAGGTTGTTTCACAAACGTGGGATACTTTAAAACTGTTAATCATAGGATTTTGATGTGGCTATGTTATAGTTAAAGTGTAAGATGAGTTGTATTATCGACTTTTCCTCCAGGCAATAACATTTCTGTTTAAAGTCCATGCTTCATCAACAAATGATTATCGAGAAAAAGGTCTATCCATGGAGAGATAATGATAACATAGTTCAATTTTTTATTACAAAAATAAACATGAAACAAGTATATTTAGGGATTTTCTTAAGAACATACAAAACTGTTCAAATTATAAGGAACTGACATTTGTTCAAGTAAATAAATATATATTTACTACATCACAACCATAACATTACTATACACAATTACTCAATACTTGGTACATCCTCCATTATTATTAATGACCTCTCGTAGCCTATTTGGAACAGATGCCACGTGATTGTAAATGACTTGTGGGTTCGTGCGGAAAAGTTCCCACTCTGCCATGGTGTGTTCCAGCAGGTACCGAGATGTCCGCTCCTGCCCAGGCTTCCAAGCGTTAACTACATTTTCCCACACATTTTCAGTGGGGTTTAGGTCACGCCCCTTGGTGGGCCAGTTCAGGGGCTCGACATCTCGTTGTTCCTGAAACCACCGTCTGATGATCCTGGCAGTATGAACAGGGCAGGTATCCTGTAAAAAGAAATTAGCAAAACTTGAGAGTTCACATTTCAGCCATACTTTTTTGAAGTTGCCTTAAGAGGACGCAAAAATAAATAAATAAAAAAATAAAGATACATTTAAAATTACACTTAAAACTACATTTACTGATGTCCTCCTTTAATCATATTACCTTAAAATATACACTGTTTGACCTTAATTAAGTCATTTTCTTGAAAGCATATTCTGTGTAATGAAAATAATTTAGCTGTATTACTTATCTGCATAAATATAATCCGCTGAGGATGGGGCGAAGCGTATGTCCTTACGGTTGGCAGTATCACCTCCTCCAGTGTCTCTAAATACTGGTCGGCTGTAAACTTCCCGTTAATTTCTGCCAGCTCTCCAATGCCGTACAGGTGCACCCATCCCCACACGTTGCAGGTCACGTGTCCACTCATTGCCACTTTATATGTGTTGTCAAGCATACCTCGTATTGTCTGGGTTGGGCCGTCCAAGTTACGTCACTACCATATAAGAGTTGTAAGTCGTTTCCCTTTTACCCTACTTTAACCCATTTCCTATATTTAAGTACACCATAATTGATTTAATCGTGTTTTTTATTTTTAATAATACAAGAAATGTCTCTTTTCTTTTCTATATAAATTACTAGCGGAGCGACTCGGCGTTGCCCGGGTGGAAGTTAGTTGAACGCTATATATATATATATATATGTATGGTTAGGTTGAATGCTCGATTAGGTCAACTGAATACCCGGTTAGGTTAATTGAATGCCCTGTTAAGTCAAATGAATGCCCGATTAGATTAACTGAATGCCCAGCTAGGTTAATTGAATGCCCGGTTAAGTCAACTGAATGCCCAATTAGGTTAATTGAATGCCCAGGTAGGTTAATTGTACGCCTTTGACGAGTGGTTAGGTTAAGTCGTGATATTGTCGTTAGTTTTAACGAAAATATTACGACTTAACCTAGCCAATCGTCAAGGGCGTACAATTGACCTAACCGGGCATTCAATTAACCTACCCGGGCATTCAATAATTTTACCATGGGTTTCGATATATATATATATATATATATATATATATATATATATATATATATATGCTAGAGCTCCGCCCATTTTATGAGGTGTCTATGATAGAGCTCCACCCATTTTATGTCAATCTTTTATGACGTGTGTATGATGTCACTATCTTTCAACCAATCCGGAATACAGAGGCCTCTAGCGGCCTCAGATGAACTCGGAGACCGACGCCACATAGCCTATGTTCTTTCCCGGCCTCTGTTACCCCTATCTCCCAAGTCTCATCCAAATCTGGCCAGTCGTTTGGCCGGCCATAAGAAAGAAAGAAAAAGAAAGTTCACAGGCAGTTCGACCGTCACAAATATTAGTATAGATAGCTGTCGATTGCAACAATATTACTATTACATACTTTGTATAATAATCGTTAATCATATTACTCTTTTCTCTATTTAAGAATTTTATCTATTTTATACGTTGCATTGTAAACTGATGGAAAGCATATGTGATAGCGGTATATAGAGTAGTGTTTCAAGGATAAAAAATAAAGTGTGGGAGTATTTACACACACACACACACACACACACAAGATATCTACCTCTCGCTCTGCCCGGATGCTACCTCTGTCCCCCCTCCCTCTCCTCATACGTTGCTTCCACATCTCGGAGTCGGCTATATAGGGGTGAAGTGCGACTATTACAGGGGACTGTAAAAAACTATCATCACCGAGGTAAGCCAAATTTATTTCTTGTGCATTTAATCTTAAAACTTAAGTTGCTGTTAGTACAGTGTTGTTGATTAACATAAAAATAATGTGCGTGTAATTACATTCGGTTAATGAAAATAATTTGAAATGGAACTTAACTGACATTTCCTCCAATAGATGGCGCCACCCACTTCGATTAAATTATTTTCAACGAATCAGTTCGACGAGAAGTACTTTCATGTAACATCAACGTTTGATGAAAATATTGTCGTCAACTAAGGGCACTTGCTCATTGAAAGAATTTTGAATATATTGATGAAAATTCCAGTCTCATGTCCGCTTGACCTAGGCAGAACCAAGTTAATCGCATACTTACCAAAAGCCCGCTATTTTTCATATATACAGTATGTATAGTTTTCCCTTACCGCACTGTATTTCACACTCGTTAAATATGTTAAAATTTATTAAAATTATCATTACTCAAAATTTTAGCCACAACAAATAGATATTTATTTATGTGAACGATATTTGTACAATAATTGCCGTTTTTTGTCCCTTTACGTAACCCAAGATTTTTTCAGTTTTCTTTAATTTTAATTAAAATTTCGCAGCTTTTAATTTTTATTTTTTATTTTTTTTTAAACTCAACTTTAATTTTCGTCCTTCATTAATAAATTTACAGCATGCAATATACCCAAAATTCTAATGAGAAATATTTGACGGGAGATAAACATTTTCTGTTTCCTTATAAATTGATTTACTTCCTTTTTCGCTTATATACCTTTTAACCTTTCAAATGTTCCGTGCGATGATTCCTCATTTCACGAAGGTCAAGCTTCTCTCTCTCTCTCTCTCTCTCTCTCTCTCTCTCTATATATATATATATATATATATATATATATACAGGGCCGGATCTAGAAGTTGCGAGGCCCTAGGCAGATCTAGAAATTGCGAGGCAGGCACTAGGCAGATCTAGAAATTGCGAGGCCCTAGGCCTATATACAGTATATGAAAATATGGACTTAATTATCGGTACTATACCAGCAATATTAGAATCCCGCAGACAGAACTAAGCCAGCACTTAAAAATTAAACCAAACCAAAATAATCACGCATGGAAATTATATAAGAAATATAAATAAACCATACAAATAAGTATAAATTATAATATGAATCAAGATTTGTATCGAAAATATAAGACAATGGTTTCTAAGATTTATATAATATTATAGGTAATGACTTTCCATAGTATACAAACGTTTTTCATATGTGATGTATAAGAGATGTTGACATTTCATTTTTTATAATAGTGAGCGATCGACTTATCAGGCTAAATATTAATGCTTTAATATTTGGTTCAGATGCTCCTTGAATATTACAGCAATGCTTTTCTACTTTTCTTCGAGCTAAACTCTTCAATTAATTGAGAATAATCTAATGAATTTGTTATATCGTTTTCTTTTGATAACATAGCTAATGATTGCAATCTCGCTTGAGACATGGTGGAACGCAAATATGTTTTAATAAGTTTGAGACGCGAGAAACTTCTTTCAGCCGAAGCAACAGTAACTGGGATACTATTCGAAGTGCAACATAAACATTAGGATAAATCTCACTTAGTTGTTTTTGCACTATATAAACAAGGGCATTTCCGAGATCTGTTTTCTCAGGTATAAACCTGCAAAGTACTTTAAGTTCTTCATAGAGTTCTAAATCATTAATATCACTTGAACAGAACGCGCAAAACGGCTTGAGCGAGGCCCCCTTTGGCGCGAGGCCCAAGGCGATCGCCTAGTTCGCCTATAGCTAAATCCGGGCCTGTATATATATATATATATATATATATGGTGGCCTATCAAGTAGGCTTACTATAATTAATGAATTATATTGAAATGAGTAATTAGGCGTCACCAGTTTGGGATACAGCACAAACAAACAATATTTAATAAGGAGAGAGAAATTACTTTGTTGCTTTGTTTAATTAGAAAAATAAATTAATTATTTGTTCACAGCGATTAACAATTCTATAACGGTATTTGTACCATATATTACAAATGACTGATTATTAGCAATAAGAAATGGTTACACAGTATACTCGTGAGTAAGTACATTGATGACAAACACTAATTTAGGTAGGCTAATGAGATATGCAGCAGTGAACACACAATAAGTAGTTAAGTCAATAATAACTGAGATAATGAAAGTATGGTATGGTACAGTAAATGGATTAGGTCAGTTAAAATGAAATGAGTAAAAGAGCAAATAAACAATCGGATACAAAATACAGTAAGATGGTTGAAACGTTAAAATGATTGAACAGACGTAATAGGAAAGTTAGTTTGCATACACTTTTGGGCATACTCGGTTAGGCAGAGTTTGAGGACTTTTCACTTTTGAATCCTGAATAGTCTAGCGCGACGTAACAAAACACTGGAGGCCGAGTGGGGACCTACAAGAAGCTCACCGACCTGCGATTTCGACGTGGATAACTCTGAAGACTGACAAGGACCTACGTGAAGGTTGACCTTACTGCGTTTCGATGTAGGCAACTCTGAAGACTGACAGGGCCTACGTGAAGGTTGACCGTATTGCGTTTCGCCGTAGATAACTCTGAAGACTGACAAGGGCCTACGTGAAGGTTCACCGTTGACCGTCTGAGGACGTATTGACCTTCCGGCAGGAGGATGTGTTGAGGGCCCATTGATAGACTTGTTGAAAGGCGCCGATCGAATTGTGGTGAAGGATGAGTGAAGCCACTGCCAGAAGGATGACGCCGGTAGAGTGATGTTTGCTTCCGGCGGGATGAAATTGTTGGTCGCCTCAAGTGTTGATTCGCTACGTGTACTGTTGAACTTGAGGGACTGAGGCCGGCTGAGGTCGAACGGCGCTATGTGAAAGAGGAGATTCACGAGGAGGAGTAACGAGCAGAGTGAGGGCAATTTTTAGTGAACTCTGGCTTATATAGGCTCGGAAGACGTTAATTTTTTGCTGGCCTTTTTGGGAAAAGACAAGTACCCTTTTATTTCTCTCTTCTTGAAACCACGTGTGTTTTCGGTCTCTGATGAATCCCAGATGTTTGCGAATGGCGAGGAAAGGAATTTCTAGTCGGTCTCTACACACACACACACATATATATATATATATATATATATAATATATATAATATATATATATATATACACGCTATAAGTCTAGGTTAAGTGTAAGTCTTTCCCTTTTCTCTTCACATAATTTCATTCTCTCGAATACTCTCTCCCAATTTCTTCAAATCTCACACGTGTCCATTCTCATGGGACACCCGATACAAAATACAATTTTATTTTTACAACGATTCGCATTACTTAAGTGTCAGGACTTCGCGCAAAGCCTGCCAAAGGCCTCTTATCAGTTCTAAACTTTAACATTATAAGCCTTGCTAAACATAATGATGACCTCAAAGAAACCTTAACTTTAATTAAGACTTTCCCATAATTCTACTCACAGCAACAACCAGACAGGACCAGTGCAAGCTTCTCCTTTCCCTAAAAGGATGTACCTTTATTGACATTTTCCGTACAGACAGAAGAGGTGGTGGCATCCGAATCTACATAAATACAACCAAATGCATAAATATTGACCCACTCTGTATTTTATAATCTCACATCAAAACATGCGCGATGACACTTACTTTACACAAGAATCCAACAAAACCAACTGAAGCGTAAATAACTATATAAGCACCTTGCAATATCTCATCAAACATCGATCTCTAAGGAGCTCGCGCACATTCATCGCCTATTACTTTAATATAGATTTAATGAAAATAGGCAGAGACGCTACAGTCAAACCACTATGGACGCCAGTGATTAACCAAGAACACAGGACCTACGTAGCGAGAGAGACACTCCCCACCCCCCTATTTGACCTCATCAAATTATATGTATCTCATCAATGACGTATGCACAAATATTGACCCAGAATAATACAGGAATACTTCTTGCAGGCATAACTGATCACCTCCCAATATATCACAGTCAAAACAAACACTAGCACTGAAATAAAACAAATATTAAATTCAGAAGGTCGAGGCACAATCAGAAAATACATTTTATATTCATGAAATATCGCATTTCACTCTTAAATCTTGATTTTTTTTTTTGCTTAGGTTAGACATCTAAAGTTTACTCGTGCAATATTCGACGAATATCTAAATTCTAAATTCTAAAAGAAATTTACAATTCGCAATATTCCTCGATTATTTTTTAGTAATACTTCGGTCATTCCTTTATATTTCTGCAAGAAGCTCCGATTAATGTAAATCCAAAGAGAATATGGAAGAATATATGAATATATATGAAAAAATATAAATTTACGCTTCCTCAGTTCAGTTGTCAGCATGAACAAGTGGATATGGTCATGGTCCACAAAAATGACAACTTGAGAGTCGGAGATTTGAATCCCACCCATGTTAAACGGAAATTTATATTACAGTATATTTGATGTCAAGTCATAATTATCTTCTTGTAGGTTCTTGTATAGATTAACATACGAGCACAGTAAATGAAGGTTTATGGATTATGAATTTAACTGGCATTTGTTCATGTTCAAATATTTGGACCTTTTCCAGTTTGTGTACCGTTCTTCAGTTAGCCTTCTTCAGTTAGCTTTATAAGGCTAACTAACGAAAATATCATGACCTAACCTAACCAATCGTCAAGGGCGTACAGTTAACCTAACGATTGGTTAGGTTAGGTCGTGATATTTTCGTTAGTTAGCCTTATAAAGCTAACTGAAGAAGGCTAACTGAAGAACGGTACACAAACTGGAAAAGGTCCAAATATTTTTATTTTAGTGTCAAATGACGTTTTAAAGTTGAAAAACTATAAAATTTCAATAAGTATAATACCATGGTCGGCCTAGAAACGGTTCTTGTAGGTTATCTCCCCCGCCACCAATTTTGACAGAATATTTTTGTTAAAACTAACGAAAATATCATGACTTATCCTAACCAATTATGAAGGGTGTACAGTTGATCTATTATTAATTATAACATTGTTTGTTTCTGGAATAGTATTTACTATTTACTAATAGATCAACTGTACGTACGCCCTTGATAATTGATTAGGTTAAGTCATGATATTTTCGTTAGTTTTAACGAAAATATTCTGTCAAAATTGGTGGTGGGGAGATAACCTACACGTACTCTAGAAACATCTAAATCACCCAGAAAACGAAGTCCAAATCAAGAAAAACTGGATTGCAGATTAGCTAGCTAAGAGAGGTTTGCATATGCGTAATATTTTTGGGCGACTGAAAGTACTTATATCACGATTATGTACACGATTTCTATGTCAAGTTTTTCTGGAATATTTTATCTATAAATTCCAAATATTTTAATCATGAGAAGAGACCGAATTCACGAATATAAATTCGGTTTTTATTCGTGAAATATTTAACAATTCCTAGTTGACCTCAGCTCTAAAAACACCCATTAAACTAACGCATTAAAAAAGACAAAAATGTGAAGGAAGGCTTACTTCCTAAAGAAGTATACTGTACATTCACTATCGAAACAAACTTAACTCACAAATACACAAAATAAACGCTAATTAGTATAAATGTAAATTCGAAGACTAAAAGGGCGGTCTCAAACAATACTGGAACCTTATTAACTTACTGTAAAAAGAATTTATAAAGAATGCGCGAATTTAATTGCGACTCAGTTTACAAGGCTCACCTTCTCCAATCAAAATGGTATCTTCACAAACTGCCTTAAAAGGGCTAAATCTTCTATCTTCTTATCTTCTTCTTCTATCTTCTATCTTCTTCTATCTTCTTATATATATAAAAGAGGAAGTTTGTTTGTTTGTCTGTTTGTCTGTTTGTTTGTTCTCTATTGAAATGAATATGGCTGCACCAAATAGTGTTTAAGGTAGTGAATCAGATATAACTTTTCACGGGGAATCTAATGGTGTGCACAGTAGGTAGGTACAGTAGGTAGGTAGGTACAGTAGGTAGGTACAGTAGGTAGGTAGGTAGGTAGGTAGGTAGGTACAGTAGGTAGGTAGACTAGACAGTTTTATTTAGTAAATGGGTAGGTACAGTAGGTAGGTACAGTAGGTAGGTAGGTAGGTACAGTAGGTAGGTAGACTAGACAGTTTTATTTAGTAAATGGGTAGGTACAGTAGGTAGGTAGGTAGGTAGGTACAGTAGGTAGGTAGGTAGGTAGGTACAGTAGGTAGGTAGACTAGACAGTAGGTTGGTAGGTAGGTAGGTACAGTAGGTAGGTACAGTAGGTAGGTAGACTAGACAGTTTTATTTAGTAAATGATACATTAAAATCTTGTTTAGTTTTGAATGACGGCATAAAGTCACGGGATTTAAGTACTGCTCTAATGTAACTATCTTTTGAATCCTTTCCATACACTGCCCCGACGCTTCAGTTACCACCCTAACACAGCGTTCTACACCTTGGGAGTGACATGGTATCCGGACAACAAGGGGCTCTTCAGTGATCTTATCGAGTTGTTCGACACCCTTACATCCCGGGCAACACCGGGTATCTCTGCTGATTATGTACACGATTTCTATGTCAAGTTTTTCTGGAATATTTTATCTATAAATTCCAAATATTTTAATCATGAGAAGAGACCGAATTCACGAATATAAATTCGGTTTTTATTCGTGAAATATTTAACAATTCCTAGTTGACCTCAGCTCTAAAAACACCCATTAAACTAACGCATTAAAAAAGACAAAAATGTGAAGGAAGGCTTACTTCCTAAAGAAGTATACTGTACATTCACTATCGAAACAAACTTAACTCACAAATACACAAAATAAACGCTAATTACTATAAATGTAAATTCGAAGACTAAAAGGGCGGTCTCAAACAATACTGGAACCTTATTAACTTACTGTAAAAAGAATTTATAAAGAATGCGCGAATTTAATTGCGACTCAGTTTACAAGGCTCACCTTCTCCAATCAAAATGGTATCTTCACAAACTGCCTTAAAAGGGCTAAATCTTCTATCTTCTTATCTTCTTCTTCTATCTTCTATCTTCTTCTATCTTCTATATATATAAAAGAGGAAGTTTGTTTGTTTGTCTGTTTGTCTGTTTGTTTGTTCTCTATTGAAATGAATATGGCTGCACCAAATAGTGTTTAAGGTAGTGAATCAGATATAACTTTTCACGGGGAATCTAATGGTGTGCACAGTAGGTAGGTACAGTAGGTAGGTAGGTACAGTAGGTAGGTAGGTAGGTAGGTAGGTAGGTACAGTAGGTAGGTAGACTAGACAGTTTTATTTAGTAAATGGGTAGGTACAGTAGGTAGGTACAGTAGGTAGGTAGGTAGGTACAGTAGGTAGGTAGACTAGACAGTTTTATTTAGTAAATGGGTAGGTACAGTAGGTAGGTAGGTAGGTAGGTACAGTAGGTAGGTAGGTAGGTAGGTACAGTAGGTAGGTAGACTAGACAGTAGGTTGGTAGGTAGGTAGGTACAGTAGGTAGGTACAGTAGGTAGGTAGACTAGACAGTTTTATTTAGTAAATGATACATTAAAATCTTGTTTAGTTTTGAATGACGGCATAAAGTCACGGGATTTAAGTACTGCTCTAATGTAACTATCTTTTGAATCCTTTCCATACACTGCCCCAGACGCTTCAGTTACCACCCTAACACAGCGTTCTACACCTTGGGAGTGACATGGTATCCGGACAACAAGGGGCTCTTCAGTGATCTTATCGAGTTGTTCGACACCCTTACATCCCGGGCAACACCGGGTATCTCTGCTGATTATGTACACGATTTCTATGTCAAGTTTTTCTGGAATATTTTATCTATAAATTCCAAATATTTTAATCATGAGAAGAGACCGAATTCACGAATATAAATTCGGTTTTTATTCGTGAAATATTTAACAATTCCTAGTTGACCTCAGCTCTAAAAACACCCATTAAACTAACGCATTAAAAAAGACAAAAATGTGAAGGAAGGCTTACTTCCTAAAGAAGTATACTGTACATTCACTATCGAAACAAACTTAACTCACAAATACACAAAATAAACGCTAATTACTATAAATGTAAATTCGAAGACTAAAAGGGCGGTCTCAAACAATACTGGAACCTTATTAACTTACTGTAAAAAGAATTTATAAAGAATGCGCGAATTTAATTGCGACTCAGTTTACAAGGCTCACCTTCTCCAATCAAAATGGTATCTTCACAAACTGCCTTAAAAGGGCTAAATCTTCTATCTTCTTATCTTCTTCTTCTATCTTCTATCTTCTTCTATCTTCTATATATAAAAGAGGAAGTTTGTTTGTTTGTCTGTTTGTCTGTTTGTTTGTTCTCTATTGAAATGAATATGGCTGCACCAAATAGTGTTTAAGGTAGTGAATCAGATATAACTTTTCACGGGGAATCTAATGGTGTGCACAGTAGGTAGGTACAGTAGGTAGGTAGGTACAGTAGGTAGGTACAGTAGGTAGGTAGAGGTAGGTAGGTAGGTACAGTAGGTAGGTAGACTAGACAGTTTTATTTAGTAAATGGGTAGGTACAGTAGGTAGGTACAGTAGGTAGGTAGGTAGGTACAGTAGGTAGGTAGACTAGACAGTTTTATTTAGTAAATGGGTAGGTACAGTAGGTAGGTAGGTAGGTAGGTACAGTAGGTAGGTAGGTAGGTAGGTACAGTAGGTAGGTAGACTAGAGAGTAGGTGGTAGGTAGGTAGGTACAGTAGGTAGGTACAGTAGGTAGGTAGACTAGACAGTTTTATTTAGTAAATGATACATTAAAATCTTGTTTAGTTTTGAATGACGGCATAAAGTCACGGGATTTAAGTACTGCTCTAATGTAACTATCTTTTGAATCCTTTCCATACACTGCCCCAGACGCTTCAGTTACCACCCTAACACAGCGTTCTACACCTTGGGAGTGACATGGTATCCGGACAACAAGGGGCTCTTCAGTGATCTTATCGAGTTGTTCGACACCCTTACATCCCGGGCAACACCGGGTATCTCTGCTGATTATGTACACGATTTCTATGTCAAGTTTTTCTGGAATATTTTATCTATAAATTCCAAATATTTTAATCATGAGAAGAGACCGAATTCACGAATATAAATTCGGTTTTTATTCGTGAAATATTTAACAATTCCTAGTTGACCACAGCTCTAAAAACACCCATTAAACTAACGCATTAAAAAAGACAAAATGTGAAGGAAGGCTTACTTCCTAAAGAAGTATACTGTACATTCACTATCGAAACAAACTTAACTCACAAATACACAAAATAAACGCTAATTACTATAAATGTAAATTCGAAGACTAAAAGGGCGGTCTCAAACAATACTGGAACCTTATTAACTTACTGTAAAAAGAATTTATAAAGAATGCGCGAATTTAATTGCGACTCAGTTTACAAGGCTCACCTTCTCCAATCAAAATGGTATCTTCACAAACTGCCTTAAAAGGGCTAAATCTTCTATCTTCTTATCTTCTTCTTCTATCTTCTATCTTCTTCTATCTTCTATATATATAAAAGAGGAAGTTTGTTTGTTTGTCTGTTTGTCTGTTTGTTTGTTCTCTATTGAAATGAATATGGCTGCACCAAATAGTGTTTAAGGTAGTGAATCAGATATAACTTTTCACGGGGAATCTAATGGTGTGCACAGTAGGTAGGTAGGTAGGTAGGTAGGTACAGTAGGTAGGTAGGTACAGTAGGTAGGTAGGTAGGTACAGTAGGTAGGTAGGTACAGTAGGTAGGTACAGTAGGTAGATACAGTAGGTAGGTAGACTAGACAGTAGGTAGGTAGGTAGGTAGACTAGACAGTTTTATTTAGTAAATGGGTAGGTACAGTAGGTAGGTACAGTAGGTAGGTAGGTAGGTAGGTACAGTAGGTAGGTACAGTAGGTAGGTAGACGACAGTTTTATTTAGTAAATGGGTAGGTACAGTAGGTAGGTACAGTAGGTAGGTAGGTAGGTAGGTACAGTAGGTAGGTAGACTAGACAGTAGGTAGGTAGGTAGGTAGGTAGGTACAGTAGGTAGGTACAGTAGGTAGGTAGACTAGACAGTTTTATTTAGTAAATGATACATTAAAATCTTGTTTAGTTTTGAATGACGGCATAAAGTCACGAATTTAAGTGGAATCTAATGGTGTGCATAAAAGTTTCAACATTTTCGAGAACTTTTTAAAATATAAGGTTAAGGAATAAGTTTTTTCATTTTAACACAAAAAAGCTTAAAATCATTATTTTCGAAAACTTTTTAAAATATAAGGTTAAGGAATAAGTTTTTGCATTTTGACACAAAAAAAGCTTAAAATCATTATTTTCGAGAACTTTTTAAAATATAAGTTTAAGGAATAAGTTTTTGCATTTTGACATTTGAGTATGACTTTTGCTATGGGTGACAATGGCCCAAAAAAGTTGGAACACCTCGCAATCTTTATGTTTTGACACCCAATGGAAAAACACGTACCATTGTTTAAACTGAAGTGCTACAAAATGTCTGATGTTTTCAAGGAATAAAAACAACTACCAAAACTTTGTGTTTATGTGTTCATTTAGTTTTGTTCATCTTTTTACCTTATTTTGACACACCCTTACATCCCGGGCAATGCCGGGTATCTCTGCTAGCAAAGCTGGGCACTTGCGGCACTTTTTGCGGTACTGCGGTACTACCGCACCACAAACCGGTACCGCATAACGCAGTACCGCAAAGGATCGCTGAAAGTACCGCAGTACCGCTACCGCATTCAAATTTCCCGCGGTACTTTCCGCGGTACCGACAAACACGACTTTTCAAAAAATTAACACTTTTTTTGAAGTAAACCTTATTACAGGAGTACAGTAAGACGAATGCTGCGTGTGTTGCATCAGCCTAACTCTAGACACGTTAAGTTTTCGTTCAGAACATGTTACGTTGCCATCCTATCACAACGCCTCAGTGCAGTGCTTGCTTTTGAGCCGGTTGCACGTGTGTTACATTTCTGTGACAAAGATCGATTTTTAGCCATTATGGCAGAAAGTTCAGGTGCGAAATCGCCGATATGCAATTTCTGAAAATATGTGCTATTACTTGTGTTGTTCTTGTGTGCATTGAACAGTTTTTACATTAAAATTTAGTGATAAATATTGGCGAATGGCAATGGCGAATGTTCACCTGTGCTGTGAAAAGAATAAAAAAAAAATTCAAATGTTTTAGCAAAACTGATAGTTTATCATTAGAAAGAATTCGTTGATAGGTAGACATTTTGAATGGTTTTATAGTACCGCAGTACCGCAGTACCGCAGTACCGCGGAACGTACCAGGGGGACCTGAAAAAGTACCGCAGTACCGCGTAACGCACTGGGCATGCTGAGGTACCGCAGTACCGCGTAACGCACCCCCAAATTTTGGTACCGCGCCCACCACTGTCTGCTAGTTATTTATAAATCAGGTAATAAAGCCCAGTAGTATAGCCGCAAAAGAGTAGAGTGCAAGAATGTTGCAGGTTATTATGTAATGTTGCAAAGGGGTGGGGGTTGTTGCAAAGGGGGGATGGGGGTGGGGGGTTGCCAAAAAAAAAAAAAAGGAAAAAAAAGAAAAAAGAAGAAAAAAATTCCCCCAAAGGGGGGATGCTGCAGGTGCAACAAGGGGGGTCATGAAACTTTGAGGCGGCGTTATCCCCCAAGAGAAAGGAGAGAAAGGAGGAGGAGAGGTGTTCACCTGGCAGGAGCCAAGTGCACATTAAGACTTCAGCCGAGTTGGCGTTGTTTTATAGGCTCCTAATCAGCCAGTTGGCGTAAATGGCTTGAGTTGCCAGATACAGCGATACCATTGTATACATTATTATAGACTCCTAATCAGCCAGTTGGCTGTAAATGGTTGTCAGATACCTCTTTTTAGCAGTACCATTGTATACATTATTATTATATACGCCTAATCAGCCAGTTGGTTGTAAATGGTTGTCAGATACCTCTTTTTAGCAGTATTATTGTATACATTATTATTATATACGCCTAATCAGCCAGTTGGCTGTAAATGGCTTGAGTTGCCTGGCTTGAGTTGCCAGATAGCGCCATGTATTCATTTAATCGAAGACTGAGTTGCCAGATACCATTGTATACACTATTATAGACTCCTAATCAGCCAGTTGGCTTAGAAGGCTTAAATATTGCCAGATACCGCAATACCGTTGTATGCATTATTATATTTGAATACCGGTAGTAGAAGGCATAACAATTAAGTAAAACAACATTGCATCATTCTTTTTATTATAAATATATAGAAAATAAATATACATTTGAGGAATATGCATATAACAGAAATATATACACACAATTATGGGATATATAAAATAAAATATACATTTCAAATAAATATACACTTCAATAGAAATATGTACATAACAGTACAGGAGAAATATACACACACACACACAATTATGGAGATATATTTATAAAATAAATATACTTTTCAAATAAATATACATTTCAATAGAAATATGCGTATAATCAGTACAGGAGAAATGTCAAGCAAAATATAAATACAATTCACTTTTTTTTCAAAATACTAAACTCGGTCTTAATCGAGTTTACAATTACATCATTATTGCTCTGCATTACGCAGTATATGCGGCTTAATAATATTTCACCGCTTAAAGTATAGGGAAACCTGTATTCGATATGAAGGGCTTTCATATCGTTCAGTACTATTTTTGTTCCCACTTTACAACCGGTTGGTAAGTCATCTTTAAATACGTCTAGAATACAATCAAAAGCACGCACAAAGAGTTCATCGTTAGCTACATTATTAAACACAAGTTTATAAGAACGCTTTTCCAATCGAGGGTTTATTTCTACCGACTCGAGCTTTTCAATCGTGAACTCACTCAACATAGCGGCAATTGAAATAATCTTCTAAATCGTTACGACAACTGCGCGTTATATAAAGAAATAGTTCTTCAGGGTGAACGGTGTAGGTGAGCTCAGCCTTGTACCGATCAATTGCTTTGTACCAAAGTTCATGGTATTTCAAAGAGTCTAAACTTTTTAAATAAACATCCAGCACTAGACCATTCTCACCAGCCCTACACTCGGTAAACCCATCGAGCAGAGCGGTGTATGCGTATTCAAGTACTGTATCAAAATAAAACATATCCGTAACACGCGCGTCTAATATAGGTTTCAGTTTACGGAATCCGACGATTTCAAACATTCTGTCGAGGATGAAACGGTTTCGCGTAGGAATAAGAGCGTTATTATCAGAAGCATTCTTCCACATCAACCGTATATCAATGCACGGCCGATCGTTATTTATACACAACGTACATACAACGGCGTATGAGGGTGCGTCACTAATCTGCTCTCTTCTTGTACCTACGTTAGCAGGTATTTTATAACGATCTTCACTCCACTTCTCAACTATCACAAAGATTCTATTCATCTCCTCGATACTTAAATAAACCCGTTTGTTTGTCGGTCTACATTCCGTTTCCAGTACATAGCTAATGGTACCGGAATTACGCCTGAACACGCGCAACGATTTCGTCACGGACACATCGTACGAGGCGTTGAGAATGCTGCTCAAAGGAAGTTCCATCGTATTCGAGGAGCGCACGTCCACTCGGCTCAAGCTCTGAGATAACTATGAGCCGTGTGAGGCACGCAGGTAGGCAGGAATGGTTCGACGGGCGGCTGACTCGATGATACGTGAATGGGCTTGTTCCGCGAGTCGAATTGTTGTACCGGTACAAGAATATCACTACCAGCCTACGCACCAGACATTTTGGATAAGAACTAGGAACGTTTTACTAAATATCTCCACACTCCGGCGCACTATTTGAGAGGAACATATGTTCATATTTTTCCTTTCTGCCCATCAAACGATACTCGTCTCTAAACTCTGTTAAAAATTCACGCAGGGCACTAGCCACAACCTCACTACGAACCTCATCATGATATACGTTAATATAGTGATAAAAATACTTAAGATTGTCCATGATCACGAGATTCACATTTCCAGTCGTAGGGTATGAGTAATCGACATGGTGTAGCATGACGTAATACCGCTTGTCACACCACCCATCAGCAAGACTCATTATCCATACCTGCTGCTTCTCTTCTGCACGCGTTGTTTCTTTTACTTCACGGTGTATGTGAGACTTTATAAAGTTTAGCTCTGCAGTATACTTCAGCACATCGTCTGTGCAACGAAAGCCTTCAACGGTCTCACCAGAACATCCGTAGAGTATTTGTACATCTTGGAACTTCGCACAATCCAATGTGTTTTTAAAAGAGGCATAGGAGGGATGAATAGGAAGTTTTTCGGTATCCACCACATCCTGGCACTTTACTGAATACCATTTCGTAAACGTTGTACAAGCAATATTAAAGGTAGCCATTTGAATACACGTCTGATCTGAATACACGTCTGATCTCTCGGGCTTACTGCGGTCGACTGACCACGCAGGGACTCCCAGATAGTAGCATGACTCACGGTCTTACAGTGGGCGGAGCTTAGAACTTTCACCTCACACACACACACACACACACACACACACACACACACACACAAAGGAGAAAGTGAAACGCTATTTGAAACATGATTTATTTAATAAACGAGATATTCAAGTTATATATATTTACAAATACGATTTAATAAACGAGATATTCAAGTTATATATATTACAAATACGATTAATAACGATATATATATATATATATATATATATATATATTTACAAATAGATACGATTATATACAAGACGTGTGAGTTAGAAGCATCATTGGTATCCAAAGGGTACGGTATCATAGGTACCAGGTACTGGTAACGTTTCCTATAGGTGTTACGGCACACCATCGTACCCCTAAGTTCCTTCACGCCCCCCAGCTTCTGCGCCCGAAAATTGTGGGTGCCTACAATTAGTTGGGGAGGTTGTTCATCCAAACATACTAGATCCTTCAACGACTCAAAGTTAACAACCTCCCGATTCGCATGGTTGAGCGTAATACCCTTTGCCTTCACGATATATTTCATTTCCTCCCCCACCCTGACCCGTACCCCATAAGTCTTAGGTCCTGTTGAGGCAAAAGAGTCGGCGTATGCGTTGTCCCCATACTCATCCTTGATCTCATCAGTGAGCTCGCCGAGGAACTCCCCAATAGTGGGCATGTATTCACCCTCCCTCTCTGTGAATATCACGCTATCTGTATCGGCATACAATACTCTCCGCCCAAGAGAATGCAATAGACCCCAAAGTTTTATACGGGCGTAGGCTGTTGTGAAGCTGGCCACAGGTATGTTTGTAACCCTTGAGGTATCTGTGGCAAATTCAGTGTTGTTGTACTTTATTACGTAAGTATTACCTACATTTACGATCTCCATGACCTCTTTATCGGGGGCATTGGCATAATCCCAGACATCGCTATAACTTTGTGCCAAATGAATGCTCCCTCTGCCGGTATTCTGCGCAAATTTTCCCCATAGACTGTTTAGACACAACTTTGCACTAAAGCGCTTGCCAGGATTCTTTACAATTTGGACACGATCAAGTTGTATACCTTCGCGGTCGCGGTAACGTTGAATATAGGCAGACTTTTCATCTTCGGTATCAACTCCTCGCGGATACCCTGATGCCTCAACCTTATCCTTCAAAAAGGTGTTTATATATGGTGTGAAAAGGTTGGGTAGCTTCTGAAACCTCCACACCTCATGTATCTTCAGTATTCTATAACCATGGCGCACGGCTAGGGCCAACTCAGGACTTGTATATACGCCTCTGATCTTACGCTGGTGGGGTATATGGTTACATTCGCCGTTATCCTCTTCCGCGCACTTCACGCACAGGGGAAACATGAGCTTGTCGTCGATAACGACAGGTAAGATCGGCATCCATAAATTGCGGGGGGAGTACGTCTACGAAAGAGATCCCAAAGTAACGATCATTCAAATTTTTTGAAAATTCATTGATGGATGGTAGGCTAGGTCCCACCAGTTTCTCAGGAGCGCCCACGGGGTACGGATTGCTCTTCATCACGTATGGGTATAAAGAACAGAAATCGTAGTAATGGAGCTTCACGCCCTCCGTAGGTGGGAAGTATAGTCTGAAAGGATTTGTACGTCCTCCAAACAAGCTATCACCACATTTGAGAGGATCCAGCACCATTGAACGCTTGATCGCTTTTATTTCCTCACGGTACACCTCGTCTGTCTCCATCCGTGCATCATATTCATGCTCCCACAAGACTTTGTGAGTGAACTGTGATCCTATAAGTTGATCGCGGGTGCGGGTCGATGCAAGACAGTCGGCAGGAGACCTACCGTGGATATCTCCGGTGACTCCGCACTCAGGACGGGGGCATCCATGCCACCAGCAACCGTTAAAGGAGTACACAGTCTTCACACCAGTGACACGGTTTTCACTTAACCCATCAACCCAAAAAACACGTCCATTAATCTTAATGGGTACTTCACCCGTGTTGCGGGCGTGCTTTATGTATACACCTGTCTGTTGCTGTAGGTGTATGAGCCAGTAAATAGCCTTGTGCCCGTAACTGCGGGGATTGTTTCGGTGAATAATGGCTAAGGTGTCTTTCGGCATGAAGTTATTCTTGAACACCGTAAAACATAATGATGCGATGGTGGTTGCGACTTGCAGTGGATCGCATTTGAAACGGGCTATGTACATCCTTCTAAAGGCCTGGAAACATACTCTAAGCACGCGCACATCATTCACGCAATAACGCTCACATTCATCAGCTATATTATAAGGGTTACTTTCATTAAAACTGTCGTAGTATCGATCAAAGTCTTCACGTTCATCCATACAGTCAAAATAATGTTTGGGGGTGGTGGGCCTACGTAGTTTAAAGTCTCGCTGGTGAGGAAAGTGTATGGGAAGTATCCTTTGGAAACTTCAGCTGCTACTCCCATCACCTTGGGTAGCTTTGCTAATTTACAAGGTGTGAATAATAAAGTATCTTTAAATTGTACATTGCCTCTTATCTGCATCTGTATTAATTTGTTGCCTCTTTTCAATGGATCACCTGTAAATATCTCAGAGGATTCGTGTTCAAGCAACTCCTTATAAAGGAACTGCGTGTCAAACTTTGCCCCGTTATGGGCGAGAATATACACAGTCATTTTTTTGAACTTGTCGGCTAACTTGACAATATAGGACACAAATAGTTTCACAGGACTATCGCTGACATTCGTTTTAAAAACGTTTGTCCGTTTACCACATTTGGGGCACTCGTCACATTCGATATCCATACACTCATCACAGATAGTCTGGCTCACAAGTAAATGTGGAATTACCTCTTTGGTTTCAGCGTTCGTATATGTTTCTATATCGTAGTATACAGTTATACAAGGGTTATTTTTAGGCTTAGCATCTTTCATATAACATACATGCTTTACTCCATCCGCCTTATATTCCTCCTGGCATGTAGGACAGTGAATTACGTCACACTTGTGCTTAAATTTTCCCCAATTATCCATTGTGTGAAACATACCACATTCACAGATTCTCATTTTCCTGCACGTGCCAATTGATTTATGGAAATCAAAACAGCTATTATTGAAAAATGTGCGTCTACACACATCACAGTCTCTCTTCTCAGCTTCAACTACACGGCTTTCACATTTGGTGCTTTTACACTGCTCACATACCATGTGACATTCTTTACAATGTCTCACTATATCATCCGCAAACTCGAGGCACCCCTTACACAAATCATGATGTCTCCCATATTTTCGACTTTTGTCATAACTCGCGTAAAGCCACCTTATATTACGGATGGGGAGATACGTTGTCCCTGACAATCCTAAAATAAGTAGGGGCCTTGTACGATCTCTCACACAGCTTTTAAAAACATACACAGTCCTACGACGATCATCCAACCCAAACACAACTATGCGGACATTCATTTCCTGTTCTACCCTTCTCAGCTCTTCAGGACCCATATTACAGTCAAATTCAAGTTCACAGTCTACAGCTAGTTTACGGGCACGCTCCACGACTGTAGGCAACCAAATTTTTTGAGTTCGTGTATTTTGTACAGTAAACATACGTGCTAAGAGTACTGCTATAAAGCCGCAACCACGATCGACGTTTATATGCCGTCTATAAATAGCTTGAGAATTGAAGTTAAGAGTATACGGTATGGCACTATGACCCGCAACACGGTATACATGGTCAATATTTACCGTGAAGTTGTCCATATTGAAGGCTATACTACTTTGGGCGGCTTGCATTATACGCCCTAATATATATTCTACATCTTCAGCCGCCAAACGTCTAAATGGCACTATCACCCAATAATCGTCTACATCACCGTCATCTGACCCGAATCCAAAGGACAGACTCGTCCTGACTTCACGCTCGTCACGATTCTGAAGAGCAAACTCTATAATATGCTCTACAACCCGGCGTAGTCCGCGCTCAATTCCACTGCTATACATGACTCTAGGGTCGACCCTGACTCTATACCGATTTCTAGTCAAGGCTGGGGTGGGGGCTGCGGATCGCACCAATTCCAGCGTTATACCATCCTCAACAGAACGGGGGGCGGCGGATGAATTAGTGGATATATTAGCGAAGGTGCTGCTGATGGGGGCCCTGTTGCGTAGGAGGTTGATGGTTGGGGCTCTATTATTGTAGACTTAACAGAACGGGGCGGCGGATGAATAAGGGGATATATTAGGTGCTGCTGGGGGTGTTGTTGCGTAAGAGGTTGAGGGTTGGGGATCTATTACCGCTGCAACAGACGCGTATTTCGGTCGCTTTATACCTGACGTGGGTATCTCATACCTCCGCTTTGGACGTGTTACCGGTATCGCTGGTGAGGGTTCAGGGGAGGAGATCACAACTACACTGTCGTCGAGGTCATCCGTAATGATGGGCTGCTCTACCTCATCGTCATTCACGGTTCTGTGGGAGAAGAAATATAAGGATCAGCACTCAAAATTTGTAATATTTTGTAAATGACTCACTTAGGAGTGTGACGTGTTAGAAATGGACTCTGTAGAAAAATTCAGATTCACGAGCCCATCCACATGTATTATATCTGGACCTACAGGATGTGGTAAAACTGTGTTTATGCTTAAAATCATTAAAGAAAAGGGGGAGATGTTCTCGAAATTTGTGCATAAAGTTATATGTGCTATTCGACGTATCAATCAGTGTTCAACGAGTACCAAGATGATATTTTGTTCCACAAAGGCGTATATGACGTTAATTCGTTAAAGGGAAATGAACATACAATCATTGTAATTGACGATCTCATGTTGGAGATGGATAAAACGTTTGCCGAGACATTTACAGTATTCTCCCACCATCTTAACATAAGCGTGTTCTTCATCAATCAGAATCTATTTTTCAAAAATAGATACATGCGCGATGTGTCGTTAAATACGCAATATCTAGTCTTATTCGCGCAACGTAGAGATGTATCACAAATTGGGGTATTAGCCAATCAAATGTTCCCGAATCAGCGTAAGGAGTTTTTGGAAGTTTATAAAGAAGCTACAAGCACGCGTTACGGATATTTGCTTTGCGACCTTCATCCGCGAAACACGTTTAGAGTGCTTCTGCGAACGAATATATTTCCAAACGAGCCTGAAACGGTGTATATTCCAGAATGACAAAGAGACTAAAGAAATACCGTGAATTAATAAAAATCTATCATCGACTGCCCGGGCAATGCAGCAGATGTTTATTAAAAATATCGATGCCGACTTTTAAAATGCATCTGTGAAATCTGTCTTAACGTTATAAATTGCAATGTATCAATGAAAACCCATCAGAAGGCTCGCCTACGCCGCTACAAGAACATAATACGTGCACTCGCTCGTAAAAGCCAAACTGTAGCGAAGAAAAAACGAATTATTGTACAAACAGGAGGGTCATTTCTCCCCATCTTATTTTCAGTTTTGGGTCCTTTACTGACTAGATTAATATAATGAAGAAAGTGGTAGTGATTCCCACGAGGTGTACGCCTCACTGCAAAGGAATCCAGACACGTATCTAGATCCCCGTAAAAGCAGACTTAAAAGAATGGAAAGCGAATTGTTAGCCCTATTAAACAGTGAAAAAACACCTGATGAGAAAAGAATCTTATACCAAGAAGCTCTGCAGAAATTTCTTCACGAGTACGAAAATTATAAGAGCCCTACAGAGATTCCTGTGGTTATTAGGCACACGCACGGGGGACGATGGCGACATAGGATCTGTACCCGACGACACAGCTGACCAACCAAAAAGATTAGCCACACAACATATCGAACATGTATTAAAAAATACCCTCCCACTTACATTGAGGAGTAAAGGCTTAAGTCTTTATAATCTATTGAATGAGGATCCCGCCATACAATGGACCGATACAGGGGAGATCATTGTGGAAGGATCAAAGGTACAGGGATCGAATATCGTAGACATTGTCCATGATCTGGTGAGAAAGTGGGATAGGCCATCACCATCAGGATGGAAGCATATTAAAGCAAGACTACAACAAATAAATGTCCCTAAAACGTTGATAGGAAATCTGAACAGGTTAAAAGACTTGGAACATGCAACGCCTGTGACACAATTGAAGGCGCCGTCACCCCCGGCGGTAACACCTTTGAAGAGGAGAAGAAGAGGTTAAACCAACCCTACCCAAGTGCCTCTAAATACGCAAATGGCTAACGTATTAACTAAACGCTATTATGACATTTCTAACCCATCCTCTTACGGCGGCGTAGATAGACTGTACAGAAGTGTTTACGGAGTAGGAAAAAAGATGTTGAAAGATTTTTGAGGGAGCAGGACGCTTATACGCTTCATAAGCCTGTGAGAAAAAGGTTTAAAACAGCCAAGACAACGGCTTCCTCGATTGATTCTATTTGGCAAGCAGATTTAACAGACATGCAAAGATATTCTGTGTATAACGATGGTTACCGCTACATTCTATTCATAATAGACGTATTCTCTAGATATCTGTGGCTAGTTCCTCTGAAAAATAAATCACCTGAAACAGTTGCTAAAGCCCACCAAAACGCTAATGTTAAAAGAAAACAGGGTTCCTGGCTATTTTTGTACGGATATGGGGAAGGAATTTATAGGCCGTGCTTTTCAGAATATGTTGACAGAGTTTAATATCAGCTATTACACAACCAATTCTATACATAAGGCTTCTTTAGCTGAAAGAGTTCAGCGCACCATAAAGGAACGCATGCACCGTTATTTTACACATAAAAACACATACAGATTTCTAGACATTCTGGAATCATTGGCATCATCCTACAACCGCTCACACCATCGCACGATTGGGGCAACACCTAACGAAGTTTTAGAAAGAGGTACGCTCCCGAGAAGAGATGGATCACCACCACCACCACCACACTCTGCGCGCTTCAAAATCAATGATTATGTAAGGCTGTCGCGTTCGGGGAATAAATTCGCAAAGGGTTTTGAGCAAGGATGGACACGCGAGATTTTTAAAGTTAGGGCTGTGAGACCTAAAGGTGAGATAATGATGTATTACATTGAAGATTTGAATGGGGAAGAAATCTCAGGAGGCTTTTACCGCGAGGAATTGCAGAAAGTTGCGTTTAATTTAGAAAAAAATGTGTTTAAAATTGAGAAAATTTTAGGAAGCAAAGGTTCAGGAAGGAAAAAATGTACCTGGTGAAATGGCTAGGGTACCCAGAAAGCTTCAACGCCTATATAAAAGCTGATGCAATAATGAAGCTTAAATAGTATGCAACATGGCTCCTAACCATTTCTACGTCACACTCCCGTCCTCCTCGTCCCTGTCTGTACACCCTAACAACACGCTAGCCAACTTTGTAACAGAACTCCATGGGCACATTGAATTGGGTCGTGATTCGTATGAGGTGGGGATATGCGAAATTCAGCTGGACACCGTCTTTTTAAATATTGAACATAAAGAAACCGTTTTTACGATTCTTAGAGACATTGACGAGTGTGAAAAAGCTGGGGTAGCTATGGATGAAACTATGCGCATCGCTCGGACTAAGATTGCACGGTATTACAGTACAGAAGTAAGACTAGGGCCGGGTCAATATGGTTCGGCCGAGGATGTTGTGAGAGGCTTAAACGTAAGTTTAAGAAACTCAAACCTTACGAATGATTTAGTATATGAAATCGTAAACAACCCTGCACATACACTAATCCTAAAATCAAAGACTAGATTAACAGACGTCTTAAAGAACATAGAAAGTTCAAAATTCTAACCAACGGCCGATATAGCGCAGCCTTCCAAAGAGACACATTTCACGAGACACAGTATAACTTGTCCAGATTAATGTATCAATTGAAGATGGAGAAATTGGCTGAAAGGTCCCGAGACATGTGCTATATTTACAGTAATATAGTGGAGCACCAGTTTGTTGGGGATACCCAGGCACGCCTGCTGCGCATTGCTCACATCCCCAACCATAGAGGAAGGAGTTTGAGTATTACATATGACAGACCCCATTATGTGAATGTCGCAACTAATTTAATAACCAATATCACAATATATATAAGAACGATTGAGGGCGAAAACTTCCCATTCGGTAACGGGAGCTTAACAGTGAAGCTACACTTTCGACGCACTGAGTTATAATGGATAGAAAGCCTTTCACCGTCTATCGAGGGATGCGATACCAGCGCGGTAGTGGACTTGGATCCATTTTTTCATCCATACTACGTACGGCTGTTCCTTTGCTGAAGAGGGGTGCCAGATACCTTGGAAAAGCGCTACAATCAGGCATTAACACTGCAGAAGACATATTGGCCGGGGCTAAACCTAAAGAAGCTCTAAAAAAACATTTAAAGCGTACACGGAACGAAATCATCAAAGATGCAAAGAGAAAAATGCGTGGTGGCGGGAAGAAGAAGAGGGCTCCCGGAAGAAGAAGGGGTCACGTGGTATTAAACGTAAAGGCTATCAAAAAAGAAATGCTGTAAGCGAATGAAACCTATGGTTGACCACTTTTTTGACTGATATAAGCTAAGGATATTGATCTCATGAATCATAGTTTGTTTACCACTTGTCGAGAGAGTCACTATTTCGCCATGGCACGCTTCATCCACCCATGTAGTTCACAATGCTGTAAATCGGAGCTGTCCTTTTTTGAGCTCCCGCCAACCCAAGTTTCTATTGAGCACAGTGACTTTATTACAATTAACCTTTAAACACAATTAGTTCCCCGAGTGCACCTATAGAATTCGTGATACCCAGCTCAGGTCCTTACTTTTTTGATCCAAGCTGTGTGCACATGTACGCTAAGCTACGTATAGCCCATTCTGATGGAACGGTCTGCGATGACAAATATGCTGTATACCCTGAAACAAACTTTCTGCACGCCATATTCAACCAGTGTGACGTATATTTAAATCAGACCAACATATCGGCAGGCACGGGGTACTATCATCTACGAGCCTATTTGGAAAATGTCCTCAACTTTTCCAAAGAAGCGAAGGCTACCTTTTTAAGTGCGGAGGGATATTATCAAACTAAAGATGAAAGTAGTATAAAGGACAAATTTAAAAATTCTAAAAAGAAAATATACGAGTGTTTTGGACGGTTGCACACAGATTTCACTTTCCAGGAGAAGTTGCTTGTCAACGGGGTGGATATGAAAATAAAGCTCACCCGCACGAGTCCTGAGATCTGCTTAAATCTGGATGCGAATCAAGAAGAGGGTGCAAAGCCCGTTGTGGTTCACATTATGGACACATACCTCCGCGTAAGGCGAGTGAAATTAAGTTCACCAAAACAACTAGAAATTGAGAAAAATTTACTAAACGCTACAGTGAAATATCCTATTAACAGAGTGCATCAAACTATATACGGTTCCTGCAGGGTTGGCATCGAAGCAGATAGAAAACATTGCCCTGGGAAATCTTCCTAAAAGGATATTAATCGGCATGCAGGACCATGCTTCGGTGAATGGAAAATATAAAAAGAGTGCCTTTAAATTCGAGAATTTCGGACTTAAAAATATAACTCTATACGTTAATGGCACTGCTTTGGGTGGAACAATGGGTACGGACTATTCATCAGACGCTGTGTTACCTCTTTGTGCCAGAGCCTATAGTAATCTGACCCATATTGCAGGTGATTGTGATGAGCTTGGTAATGGGGTAACGCAGGAAGAATTCATTAATCAATTTAACCTTTACCGTTTGACATTACACCTGACTTATCTGCTAGCGTAAATACCCATTTAACCCCACAGCAGAGCGGAAACATCTCAGTGCGGCTGGAATTCGCCAAGCTATAGACGCGCCTGTTAGTGTACTAGTATATCTCGAATCGCAAGCCCTAATAGAGTAGATAGATTTAGGAGCGTTATCACTGACTTTTAAAATGGATGCTAATACACTTCAGAAAGTAATGGAGCGAGTCACACGTTCCAAATTTATCGGCGTGTTTGCGAAGAATGAAACATTGAGTTTGCCAAGTACGCGAGAATGCGGTAGTCTTATTGTGAACACAGACATCATCGGTAATGAAGGGATTCACTGGATCGCTGTCTATTTTAAAAATAGACATCGCCTGTACTATTTTGATTCACTCGGTACTCAACCCTGGAGTGACCCTATTATTGTAAAATTTCTCGCTCAGTTACATATTCCCGAAGTTGTGTGGTCCCCATTTCGCATGCAAGGATATTTTACTAATGTTTGCGGAATGTACTGTATCTCATTTCTCATGCATATGTCAAATGATAAAGAATTTATAAATTTTTAAAATTTATTTGACCCGTGTCACACTCGCCGAAACGATGAAATGGTATGCAGACAGATAAAAAACCGTTTTCCAATTGTACGTACTCGTTGTATATTAATGTTTTTGTTCGTATATTTGTAACGATATATTCGTTTATTGTACTGATTTCTTTCATTTAATAAATTTATGAAAATATATTGTGTCTTCTTATCCCAAAAGATCGAAAAACACTTACATTATTTCGGTGTGACATTGTTGACTGATCAGTATACCCTCTGTATTCCGAGGTTCTTCAAAGATTGTATAACACGTGTCAAATCCTCATCGGACCTTAAAGGAATAATGCTTTTAAAACATATACAGAGTATACAGACAGTCAGATCCCCATTATGTGAAGATATCTTTGGTTCGATTACCAATTTCGATTTTAGCATAATGGGGAAATAACATTGATGACATTTTTTGGCGAGTATCTATTTGACGAGATACTACAACTCTCCATATATATATAAAATTCTAATTATAGACACTTACATTTCTATGGTAGTCCCTTGCGTCGGATTGTAAGGAGCGTCACTGCAAATATCTTCTACGGTTTGCGTTGAAAATAATTCGCCACGATCAATCGCATTGAAAAGCCTAATTGCGGTTAATGCTGCAGTATCACGTTCTTGATACAAGTCTGGGGAGACGTACAGGTCCATGGTGGAGGATGTGTGACACTGCTGACTGATCAGTATATCATCCATATTCCGAGGTTCTTCAAAAGATTGTATAACACGTGTCAAATCCTCATCGGACCTTAAAGGAATAATGCTTTTAAAACATATACAGAGTATACAGACAGATCCCCATTATGTGAAGATATCTTTGGTTCGATTACCAATTTCGATTTTAGCATGATGGGGAAATAACATTGATTGACATTTTTGACTAGTATCTATTTGACGAAATACTACAACTCTCCATATATATATAAAATCGAATTATGGACACTTACATTTCTATGGTAGTCCCTTGCGTCGGATTGTAAGGAGCTTCACTGCAAATATCTTCTACGGTTTGCGTTGTAAATAAGTCGTCACGATCAATCGCGCTAAAAAGACTAAGTGCAGTTAATGCTGCAGTATCACTCTCTTCATACAAGTCTGGGGAGACGTACAGGTCCATGGCGGAGGAATGATTATTCACTGACGCGAAAATAGCTACTGTTACTCCCAACTGAAAAATATCCCCTTTTATATGCACATCGCCAAGCTCCGCCCAAAAGACCAGATGTTCGTCGTGATTGGCTGCCGATGTAGCTGGGTGGAGCTATGACGTGTACCATTCCGCTATAACGGGTACGGACGAGTAATTGCATCTTTATATTTTCACTAATAGATTAATGCTCTTATTCTCCTTTGAAAATTATTTGGTGATTCGTATAGAACTTTTGATATTGATTCCAAATATGGTTTCAGAAGTTTTCTATCACCCATAGTTTTCGAGAAAATAATATTTCCATTTACTCAGTTTCCCGCATCATTAGTCACTAATGTAATCGAGAGGGTATAAAGAAATATATCATAATTATATTTTTAAAATAACATTCGGTTTCAACGTTAAACTGTGGGTCTAAGGTCCGCCCGAATTGTTCATTCTGACGAAGGTCAAGCTTTCCACTCCACCTTAGACCTACAGTTTAACTCCGAACCATCAACAGCCCAGCGTCTTAACCACTAGGACACGTAGGGTACCCATTTATCTGCCAACCACTTTCTTTGTTCCACTCCACCTTAGACCTACAGTTTAACTCCGAAACCATCAACAGCCCAGCGTCTTAACCACTAGGACACGTAGGGTACCCATTTATCTGCCAACCACTTTCTTTTATTATGTGAATGACCACCTTAGACCTACAGTTTAACTGGAACCATCAACAGCCCAGCGTCTTAACCACTAGGACACGTAGGGTACCCATTTATCTGCCAACCACTTTCTTTTATTATGTGTAATGACCACCTTAGACCTACAGTTTAACGTGGAACCATCAACAGCCCAGCGTCTTAACCACTAGGACACGTAGGGTACCCATTTATCTGCCAACCACTTTCTTTTATTATGTGAATGACCACCTTAGACCTACAGTTTAACGTGGAACCATCAACAGCCCAGCGTCTTAACCACTAGGACACGTAGGGTACCCATTTATCTGCCAACCACTTTCTTTTATTATGTGGAATGACCACCTTAGACCTACAGTTTAACGTGGAACCATCAACAGCCCAGCGTCTTAACCACTAGGACACGTAGGGTACCCATTTATCTGCCAACCACTTTCTTTTATTATGTGGAATGACCACCTTAGACCTACAGTTTAACGTGGAACCATCAACAGCCCAGCGTCTTAACCACTAGGACACGTAGGGTACCCATTTATCTGCCAACCACTTTCTTTTATTATGTGGAATGACCACCTTAGACCTACAGTTTAACGTGGAACCATCAACAGCCCAGCGTCTTAACCACTAGGACACGTAGGGTACCCGTTTATCTGCCAACCACTTTCTTTTATTATGTGGAATGATGAACAGCTGGGCTTTGCTGATCTCTTACATATAAAACCCATTCACTAAGAACATGGCTTTCCTTTCTCACTAGAAACAAACTCTGCCATAAGTAGAATTTAATTGGATTCATCTACACTATATATATAATATATATGCAAACAAATAATGCAATGACCGCGCAGTATATAAAATGAATAGAAACGACATAAGTATTAAGGAACGTTCTGCACACGAGGAGGAGAGATAACGAAAAATGAAAAATGAGGCGAACCCCTCATTTTTCATTATTTCGTTATCTCTCCTCCTCGTGTGCAGAAACGTTCCTTAATACTTATGTCGTTTCTATTCATATATATATATATATCATATATTCTATGACACCATACAAATACGCGGTAAATATTTTCATTGAGAAGTATTAACAATGACAATATTATATCTGAAGTCAGTGGTTGATTTCTGCTCGAATAGCTTGTAGAAGGATAATCCCTCGACCCGAAAAAGGTCTCTAGGACACGATTCGAACTGATTTAGCTTCTGCCTTTCATCGTGTGTGTGTGTGTGTTGCATGAGTTGTTACTCGTTTATTTTTTATATATATATATATATATATATCATATATTGGGGGAAGATCCTCTCACCCACCAGGTGTTCTTCGACCCCGTTTCATTGTAGAAATAATAATAATAATAATAAGAAGAAGAAGAATTGATGTGCAAGGTGTTTGCAGTTAAGATGTAGTTTGTGTGTAAAAAGTTATATTAATAAGGAGAATTTAATTGGCTTCATCTACACTATATAATATATATATATATATATATTATAGTATCATAAGCTGTTTAAAAGAATGTATAATTATGTAAACGAAATAAGCTAGTTAACCGTAAAATTAATTATTTTCTATTATGGCGTTTTCGAAGGTAAAATATGTTATTGCTTCGAAAGTTCAATGAAGTAATGTAAATTTGCTTCTAAACTAAAATTAAATGTTATAAAATAAATAATATATATATATATATATATATATTTACCTAACATAAGAAAAGAATGTGTTATATATATATATATAGCATAATAATATATATCTAGCAATCGATCATTGCAAAAAAAACTGGAAAGGTATGCAATTAATAAAGGTGTATTTAAACAGAATTTAATTGGAATAACTATCGTCATATTGTTGCACAATGGATGATTAATGGGACACATGCGCTATCTGGCAACTGAACACATTGCGCTATCTGGCAACTCAGCCAGAATAGAGGCTTATAAAAAGATCGAGAAGCTGGGAAGACTCATTCCAGCTCGGCTCCCAGCCGAGCAAGGACTCTGGTCCTTCTCTTTTTGGCCCTTTGGTAAACCCCTTAGTGGCCTCTTAGATTAGGAAAACGAAAATAATATGCCTTAAAGGCAACTACTCTCTCTCTCTCTCTCTCCTTCAGGCGTCTCTCTCTCTCTCCTACAGGCGTCCTCTCCTCCTTCAGCTCTCTCTCTCTCTCTCTCCTACAGGCGTCTCTCTCCCTCCTTCAGCTCTCTCTCTCTCTCTCCTGCATGTGTAACTACTGCATGTGTACCTCCTGCATGTGTGCGTAGTGTGTGTACCTCCTGCATGTGTACCTCCTGCATGTGTAACCTCTCCTCCCTCCTTCAGGCGTCTCTCTCTTCTTCAGGTCTCTCTCTCTTCAGCTGTCTCTCTCTCTCCTTCAGGCGCTCTCTCACCTTGGCTCAGCAGAACTGGCTGATTCTGGCTGATTAGGAGCGCCTATAAAACAACGCCAACTCGGCTGAAGTCTTAGTGTGCACTTGGCTCCTGCCAGGTGAAACACCTCTCCTCCTTTCTCTCCTCCTCTCTCTCCTTCTCTTGGGGGATAACGCCGCCTCCAAGTTTCATGATCCCCTTGTTGCACCTGCAGCATCCCCCCTTTGGGGGAATTTTTTTCTTTTTTCTTTTCTTTTTCTTCTTTTTTTTCTTTTTTAAAATTTTTTTGCACCCCACCCCATTTGCGACAACCCCCACCCCCCTTTTGCGACATTACATAATAACCTGCAACATTCTTGCACTCTCCCCTTTTGCGGCTATTACTACTAAGCCCTCTCAAATTCCAGATCATCTCCGTCCTTCCAACCATATATGAAGAGAAAATAAAAAATATATCATCAAATACAAAATTTATATGAAAACAAAACAATACACGGACCTTTTCCAGTTTGTGTACCGTTTTTCATATAATTTATTTTTTTGCTTTATAAGGCTAACTAACGAAAATATCATGACCTAAACCAATCGTCAATCGTCAAGGGCGTACAGTTAACCTAACGATTGGTTAGGTTAGGTTGTGATATTTTCGTTAGTTAGCCTTATAAGCCTACTAAAGAGATTGATATTATCACTCATTTTTTATCTGAAAAGAAGCAAAAATAAATTGTGAAAAACGGTACACAAACTGGAAAAGGTCCCAATACACAAACAGCAATTTGGCTTCCTACGAAAACGTACGACACCTAGGCAATACCACGATATTAGAATTTATAAAATCTAAACGAAAAACTGGCAAAAATCATCCTACCTGATCTAGTTTTTGACACAGTAACTTATGACACTCTCTCAAAAAGCTCGAACATTACGGTTTTAAAGGATTACCCGCAAGATGGTTCCCGCCCATATTTGAGTAAGGGAACCCAATTTATAAAAAGTTTACTAGTATAGTAGTCAAAAAAGTCGAGTGCACACGTGTATACGTACATACACGTGACACATATAAGGGGAGAGGAAATATGATGGAGACGAGAAGAGTGGTGAAGGGAAACGATAGGAGATAAAAGGTAAAAGAGAGAAAGAAATGTAAAAGTGGGGAAACTTCATCCACTTGTTAAGAAGTGATTTTTATCTTACAAGGGATCTACATCAACCGCTCTTTAATCTTCCTTGCGAATCCTTGAAACAAATTGGTCTACGGATGGTTTAATCCTTAATCCCCCTAGATAATCTACAAAAAGAAAGACAGGGAATCCTACTAGAAAAGGGCAGTGGAGAGTTTATTTTAAACGTTCAAATCACACACAAAGTATACAAACACACACACAACACACACAAACACACACACACACACACACACACACACATATATATATCTATATATATATATTATATAGATATATTAGGGTGTCTCTTATTTTCGAAGTGTTGATTTTTTTAGGTTGCGCCCCCTCAACCAGTTCCATTGGTTGAAAAAACATCACATATAAAATTGTTTTTGGATTGAACAATTTTTAGAGGTCGCACCCGCTTATTAAAGTTCATAAAATATAGCTATTATTTATGCAATTAATATTTGAAATTACTAGCAGTTGTCAAGTATACTAAACATATGTTTTTAATTAATTAATCATCATATTTATGATGAATTCAATTAAATGAATATATTAGAGATAATTTGTCAAGTTGTAGCTGAAAATATTGCTTGATAAACAAGATCAAGGAGCTTGTGCTTTACCAAAATCTAAGAAAAAACGAGGCATGAAAAACATCATGACTATTCAGATGTCTGCTGCCCTGGATCGTAACACAATTTCCTCTAGAAGGCAACATTTATCCTCGCAGAGGCAGCTAAAAGCTTTGGTTTGGACGCTTCAGATTACAACATAAACCAACATTCTATCCATCGCCTTCGAAATAAGAACCGAGCTCGTCATGCTAAAGAACTTAGGGAGCATTTCCATGGAGAATGTTCTATGACAGTCCACTGGGATGGCAAGATGATGGAGGACCTCACCTCGCACAAGCACATTGATCGTCTCCCAGTACTTGTGTCAGGACCTGGTGTTGAACAGCTGCTTGGTGTCCCCAAAATCCCAACTCAACTGGAGAAGCACAAGCTGAAGCCTCTTTAACTGCCTGAATGAATGGGGAATTACAGAGAGAGTAAAAGCAATTTGTTTCGATACAACAGCTTCAAACACGGGTCAATATAGTGGAGCCTGTGCTCTCATCGAAGCAAAATTGGGACATGATGTTTTGTACTTGCCTTGTAGACACCATGTTTTAGATTTATTGTTGGGAGCTGCATTTGAAGCAACATTGGGATCTACATCAACTGGTCCAGAGATATTGATCTTTAAGCGTTTTCGTGACAATTGGACTTCTGTTGATCAAAGCCGTTCCAAACAGGTGAGACAGACACGATTACTAAAGAAGCAATTATCCAGTCTAAAACTGAACTAATTCAGTTTGCTAGATCCCAGGCACCTATGCTACGGGATGACTATCAAGAACTTTTGGATCTGTCCATCATCTTTCTTGGAGGTGTCCCCAATAAGGCATCAAGTTTCGTGCACCAGGTGCCATGCATCGAGCTCGCTGGATGTCCAAAGCGCTCTATTCTATCAAGATGTGGCTTTTTCGAAACCAGTTCAAGATGACTAAGACTGAAGAACGAGGAATTCGAGATCTTTCCCTTTTTTCTGTTCTCATCTATATGAAGGCTTGGACAACATCCTCACTCCCTATTGAAACCCCATTTAATGACTGGCTCCTTATGAGGTCATTGATTAATTATCCTAACAAAAAGATTTCTGATGCAACTAAAAAAAGCTCTCTAACCACTTATGGTACCTGTCTGAAGAAGCAGTTTGGTCTTGCTTTCTTTGATGAGCGAATTACTACAGATGTAAAGAAACGCATGGTAAAGGCATTAGAAGATGAGTCCACTGATAGACCACCCAAGCGTCCCTCGGTTCCTGAATCGACCTTCTGCTTGGTGAAGGACTACACCAACTTGTTACAAGAAATACTAGAGAATTCTTACTAAGCTGAATTTGCCAGAAGGATTTCTGACAAAGGCACCCAGCATTTGGACATCAACTGTGAATATTTAAGGGCCAGAGCTATTGTTGCAGCTCTATCTGTTGTAAATGACCGGGCAGAACGTGCAGTAGCTTTAGTTCAAGAGCTGAATAAGAAATTGACAGTGGGGGAAGAGCAGCTCCAGTTCCTGCTCCAAATTGTTGCAAAACACCGCCAGAGTGACCCAGTTCCATCAAAAACTGTTCTTCTCAAAAAATAACCATCAATGAGGTCGCACCTTAAAATACACCATATTGTATAATCATTGTACTGTATATTAAATAAATGTTGTATAAGGAAATAATGCTAATTAAAGTAATTAAAGTATGTAAATAGCACTGGCATTTTGAATTTATCTCTATAATAAATAATGGTTTTTTTTGTAGCAATGCTTCATTGCTGATTGTATATAAAAAAAGAGCCAGGAAGGATTTTGGATAGGAGAAAAGGATTGGGATAAAGAAGGATTGAGGACCAAAGGATGGATTATAACAACATCAAGGATAGGTTAGAAAAGGATCAATGATAAATAAGAAGGCTATACTTATAAAAACGAATCAAACTAAAAAAAGAAGGAAGGAATTATGTGTATAATGAGCATAATCATATGTCAGGAGCTATTATGCCATGGTCACCATTTTTATTAGCCGGGGGCGACCCCTAAATATGAGCCAATTTGTATCAAACTTTCAAGTTTTAGTTTGTATCCTAAGTGGAACTATTTTTAGGGGGCGCAGATAAAATAATTCAACATTTCAATTTTTGACTACCCAATAAGAGACCCTAATATATATATATATATATATATATATATATATGAATAACCGCAACAAAATAAAATTACACCATCCCGCAAGGAAAAAATATAAAATAAATTTTAAAACAATGTTTAAAAAGGCTAATTAATTTCGGCTGCTCACAACCAAACCTTTTCAAAGCCATAAACTAATTAAAAAACTAAAAAAGTTATAAAACTTCCGTCCTGCTGAAGAGCTAAGATTAAAATGCTTGTGACCAGCCGAAATTAATTAGCCTTTTTAAACATTGTTTTAAAATTTATTTTATATTTTTTCCTTGCGAAGTGTCTAATTATAATATATATATATATATATATATATATATATATATATATATATCTAGTATATATATATATATATATATATATATATATTAGCAGAGAACCCGCCCTTCGTGCGGGTAGCAAAAATATCCGCGTTTTAACGAAAATATCACGACTTAACCTAACCAATCGTCAAGCGCGTACAGTTGAACTAACCGGGCATTCAATTAACCTAACCGGCCATTCAATAATTTTACCGTAGTTTTCGATATATATATATGCCCGTTAGGTTAATTGAATGCCCGGTTAGGTCAACTGAATGCCCGGTTAGGTTAATTGAATGCCCTGTTAGGTTAATTGTACGCCCTTAACGATTTGGTTAGGTTAATCGTGATATTTTCGTTAGTTTTAATGAAAATATCACGACTAAACCTAATCAAACGTCAAGGGCGTACAGTTGATCGAACCGGGTATTCAATAATTTTACCATAGTTTTTGATATTATATATATTATATATATATATATATATATATAGATATATACATATATATATATTATATATATATATGCCCGGTTAGGTTAATTGAATGCCCGGTTAGGTCAACTGAATGCCCGGTTAGGTTAATTGAATGCCCTGTTAGGTTAATTGTACGCCCTTAACGATTGGTTAGGTTAAGTCGTGATATTTCGTTAGTTTTTGAAAATATCACGACTAAACCTAATCAACGTCAAGGGCGTACAGTTGATCGAACCGGGTATTCAATAATTTTACCATAGTTTTTGATATATATATATATATATATATATATATATATATATATATATACACGTAATGACGTAATGATCTTGATGACGTCATTTAATTTTTTTTTAATTATTTAATTTATTAACATCCAGGTGCACAACCTCGGAACCTAATCAATATGTGTGTGAAGTTTCATGTTTGCAACTGCTTCCATTTTGGACCTACTGTATGGCTTAAACACACACACACACACCACACACACACACACAACACGTCCTTTTATTATTATAGATATATAGTGGCGGATCTAGGATATTTCTTTGGGGGAGCTGATGGCTATACTGGTGCCCGTCTATAGCAGAGGAATACCACCTTTACCTAATCCACGGAAAACACAATGTGGCTGCCCTGTTTAAGAATCAGTAAGCACTAATTGGTTAAGAGAACACACAAAGTCAATCTACGAGTCTTTTATTTAATGCCAAAGGTATAATAAGGTAATTGAAAATAATGATAAACAGCCATTTTTATTGTGGCGAAGACAGTTATCTAATTGTTGGGGAACCAAATAATGTACTACTGAATCGTCCCATCTTATCTAATACCGCCAACAAATTCTTTTCAATTCAAGAGAATACGCCTATCTTTTTGGTTGGCAAAAAATGTCAACTTTTTCTGGTATCACCTCCATGTGACAATAGATGAACATGAGGGCCAAACCAGAAAGTCTTTCTTGACCCATGGTTGTTCGTACTGTAGGTATGTTTTCAGCAGTTTTAGGCTTGAAAACGTTCTCTCAGTGATTGGTTGTATTTGATACAGGAAGCATTTCGAATATTCGAAGAAGTGTCGCTGCAGTTGGTAGAACCTGTTTTGTGCGAATTTTACTCAATGTGACAATGGCAAATCTCCTTGCTTCTTCACTGGAAATGTCATTTCCAAGATCGCACCTGTGCCTTCACGACTGCCATCGCTGCTGAAGATCATCTTGATACAATGTGGCCGCTGAATGATTCGTCAGCTAAGGTCTCCAGAGAAACAAAGTAGGACCAATTGCAATTGCAACTGGACGGATAGTGACATTCGAACCGTTTACCAGCTGACTGATGAGGTGATTCAGGAACGGAATGAATGAGTTCACTGTAGTACTCCTCCTGGGTATCTGCTTGGACATTATTTCTGTGAACTTGTCGTCCAAAAAGGCGGGGACTCTACTTCTATTCCAATTTCCTCAGCAAGCACAGAATATCTTCAATATCTCATGAAATGCTTGCTCTGACTTCTCACGGATTTGTCTGAATTCATCAGTGACATCCTTAATATGTGTGTAAGCCCTTGAAAGAAATATATGGGGTTCTTGAAGTTCTTGACTGACACCAACAGATCTAGCAAGACAATGGTTTCCCACCTGAAGTGCAACCAAGAACTGAGGAATTTGACAAGACTGTAGGAGGCAGACAGCATCAGCTGAAGTACGTTCATCACCTTGCTCCTCGTAGAATGAAAGAGCTTGCATGACAAACGGAAGCAGTTCGTGAATATCGAGACAGCATCGTGTCCTTCCACCTATCGCGTTGGGCAGAGGATCTTGAGTCGACGACGTTTGGCAAGATTTTCTCCAGCCACGGATAGTTAGTTCTTCCAATTTTTCAACTCTCTTTGCAGATCCATGATGAAGTCACAGACTTTTGACAGCACTCCCAAATATATTTTCATTTCTTTGATATTGCACGAGTCAGAAATCGCCAGATTCAGAAGGTGATTAGTACTAGTGATTAGGAGTAGTACTGGCACCAACACACAAATTTTTCTAGAATCTAGAAGCAGTACGACTTTTCTTCGGTGACCGTCCGCTTCACGAATTTTCTCGAATAATGAATAAGTGAAAGTCAGTCGTTACCGAGTAAATCTGAAAAGATAAGAGGAAGCCATATGCAGATTATGGTACACCTCTCTCTTCTTCTTTCCAGGTAGTACAGGTTTAGTTTACATAGTCTTTCCCAGTAGTTGAGTTCTTTGCAGCCATCAATCTTGGCTGCGAAATGTCTCTGCGTTTCTTCGAGTTTATTAATTTCTTCCTTTTTATATGGGGGACGTCAAAACTGAGCAGTATTCAAGTTTTGGTATAATCAGTGTTTTTAACAGAGGAATCATTACTGTCCTGTTCCTTCTTTTAAACGTTCTTAGTACCTGTCCCCAGACTCTTTTTGCTTTGCTTATTGCTATCTGATTTTGTGTCTCGAATTTGGCATCATCGGTCATTATTACCCTCAAGTCGACCGCTTTCGTGCTTCTCTGAATTTCTTGTCTATCTGGAGCATAATATGCAGTCTGTTTAAGTTCCTCGTTTCTACCATATCTCAAGAGCTGAAATTTCTCGATGTTAAATGTCATATTGTTGTCTTCTGACCATTTGTATATTTTGTTTGTGTCCCTCTGCAAGGCCTCCATTTCGTTTGCATCGCTGATTTTTCTGCTGATCTTTGTATCGTCTGCAAATGATTTTACTATACTGTTGCTGTTTACTCCACTGTCTATGTCTGTTAGTATGATAATGAACAGGAGTGAGGCCAGCTCTGTACCTTGTGGTACCGAGCTGCGTACTTCTGATTCTGATGATGATACACCTTGAATTTTGACCACCTGTAGTCGTTTTCTGAGGAAGTTGTAGATCCATTTTCCCACTTTGCCTGTTATTCCCATATGTTTCATTTTATGTGCTATTATACCATGATCGCACTTGTTGAAAGCTTTAGCAAAATCTGTGTATATGACATCATAGTTTTCATTGCCTTCAAGTGCATCTAGGACATTGTTATAATGCTCTATAAGTTGTGATGGGCATGATCTTCCTGATCGGAATCCGTGTTGATTTTCGTTGAATCTTTCCAATGTCTCCAAGAAGTCATAGATTTTCTCTCTGACTATTCTTTCAAATATTTGGTGAGGTGGGATGTCAAGGACACTGGTCTATAGTTCTTTGCCTGAGATCTACCCACACCTTTATATATAAGGACGATGTTTGCTCTTTTCAAGATTCTCGGTATTTCCCCAGTGTCTAGGGATCTTCTTATCCAGTATAAGGGTGTAGTTATTCAATTTTTACAGTTTTTAATCAATAATGCGTTCCATTTGTCCTGACCTGCAGCTGAATATGATTTAATTTGTCCTATACAGTAGCTCTCGTTACATCTTCTGGGGTAAAATCAAAGTCTGTTATACATTCTCCTTGCAAATTCTCTTTGAAGAATGCACCTTTCAGGTATCGCTTTGTCACTTTTTGGGGTACTGAAGACCGATTCATACTGGGTTCTCAATGTTTCAGATATTTCTTTTAGATCATCTGTTAGTTCATTATTTCCTTTCCTTAAGGGTCCGATAGTAGCGCGTATAGATGTAAAAGTATTTTGGATTTTCCTTTATTGCTTCTTCCGCCTTTTCCTCTTCACTCTCTGTATGGACCTTTATCAGAGTTTGTATTTCCCAATCCATTCTCTCCAGTTTTTCTTGTATTACTTCCCTAGCATTGTTCTCTCCGCAATTAGCTAACTTCGTCGGTACTCTCTTTCTTTTGCGGAATATTCTCCTCTTTTGCCTCTCTAGCCAGTTCCTCTTTCCTTTTGGCTGTGCTTTCGGAGAATATTTTTCCAAAATTCTCAGCGTCTTTTCTTCCGAGGTTGTTAGCATTTCTTCAGTTGTTTTATTCTCGAAAACTGTTCTCCAATCTATTTGGGTCATGTGTGATCTGATTTCTTCCCAATTTATGGTCTTGGAGTTTAAGTTAAAAGCCCCAAATTTGCTTCTTCCTTTCGTATGTGTATTGTCTTTTAAAGTTATCGCCATATTTGTTGATAACTCGACTATATTGCGGTCTGAGATAATAGTTGGGTTTTTTTTATATTAGCAATCAAGTTCGTGTTATTTATGAATACCAGGTCTAGGCAGTTATTTTTTCCTGGTATTTCTGTTATCTCCCTGTGTCGGTATAAACTCTTTTGAGAGCCATTAGCATTTTTGCTTGCTCCTGGTCCTCTCTTGTGCCCTTGTGTCTTGCTGTATAAATATATTTTTACCCACCTTTTTGTTTATAAATGGGAAATTAAAATCGCCAAAGAGTATTATATTAGGGGATGGAGAGTTTACGAACTTTATTAGGGTTCTGATATCATCAATGGCATCCGAAAATTTTTCATTTGGAGAGTTTGGAGGTCTATAGATGACCATCAGTACCACATTTAGTTTCTCTATTTTCACTGCAAGGGTTTCCACGAAACTATTGGATTTACTTATTGCCATCTCTGTCATATGCCTCTCATGTATATAAATAGCACAGCCACCTTTACGTCTCGCTGTTCTATCCGCTCTTAGTAAGTTGAATCCATCGATATGCAATTCTTTCTTATCGATAGAGCGTTCGCAGTTATCGCAGTTTCCTTGGCAGTCTTTAAGATGTGTTTCTGTGAGGCATGCGATGTCCGCCCTTGTTTCGTCCATAAAACCTTTCGGGTACGAAACTTTGTTTAGTGAATTGTTCGGTTTTATTCCTTTAATATTTGCCAAGGCAATGTTTATGTTTTTTTGTTTTGCATTGCCCCTTGTGCATTTTAAGTTCGTTGTCCTTTGATTTCGCGTGTTTTTCTAGCCTTGTGGTCCTCCGAGGTGGATCCGTTCCCGCCTACCTGTTCTGGTGTCTTCTTGCCATGTAGCGGTCCGGCTCGAGGGTTCCCAGCTGTGTCAGCTGCACGTGCTGTATAAGACTTAGCAGCCGTGTTGTGTCCGAGATGCTGAAAAAATTTTGTGTGCTATTTGCGTTTTGTTTGCTATTTGGATACATATTTTTTTTCCCACATTCCTTCTGTTGTCATTTGAAACTTGTCCTCTGTCCTTTGAACTTGTCGGGAGATGATGGTAGTAGCATTTTCTCCGGTACTGGCAGGTTTCATATGTCGCGTAGGTCTTACAAATGTTCGGATGGTAGAATTTGCATTTTCCACCAAATTTGCAGTGACCATTATTGTAGAAGTAGTTGCACACAGGAGGGTGTTCGTAAATACATTCTCGTCCCTTATATCTGCATATTCCTTTCACGTACTATTTACATATATTTACATATATTTTCTTCCCCATTTGATTTTGTGCCTGTTTCCTCTGTTGGTGCTTCTTTTATTTCTATTATTTCTGCTTTTTCGTTTTCTTTCTTGTTCGTTTTTCGCAGTTTCCTCTCGTACTATCTTCGTTCATTCTATTTCTTTTCTCTGTTCACTATTCATAAACTCCTCTTTTGCCTTTTCCTCATTGTCTCGTTCTGCTTTAAAAACCGTAAACGAGTTTATTTCTATTATGCAGCTTTTGCAGAAGAACATAATTCCGTTCACTTGTTTAGCGCCCGTTATGAGAGAGATTTCTTCGTCGTTCCATTTCAGGGATTGAAATTCGACTTAGGTCTGGCAAAGATCACAGCGAATCGACTTTGGTTCATCTGTTTCTTTTTTACAGTATCCACAGGGTTGCATGAATTGATTCAACATTGCCATGTTTCTAATGGTATGTAAATGATTGTGCTCGAAATATTAACTCAAAATGGTAATTTATTAAGTGAGGTATGTGACTCGACTTTAGAAATGAGGAAAGGAAAGCTTTTCCGTTATTCCATTGGGTGGGGGATGGGGGATGTGGCACGCTGTAGGTTCTCACTGATTGGTGCCCTGGAATGTACCGCGGAAGATAACTGAGGGATATTGCCTTTCGATGGGCAGTTAGATTTCCTCCGAGAGAAAACACTCGGAATAGATTGTATAGATTAAATTGCTTTAATTCTATTTGCTTTATTTCAACAAACGCCGTTATTTCACCACTTAAATAGGCATACGACTGCGTTCACTGAATATTCACTCAGAAATTGGCACTACTTAATTAAAAAGGATTAACTGCAGGATTTTTATTGTAATACACTTTTATTCGGACTTTCCAACGCAACACGTGTAACCGTCACAACTGAGCAGGAAAACTATCAGGAAAAAAAAAAAAATATATATATATATATGTTACGCCCAAACATCGAAATCGCTCAGTGAGCGAAAAAAACAGCCAAACAACGCGTTGTGGATGCACCTAAGTGACCACACACCCGACCGTTTAGATATTTGTTCGCTTCATGGCGTTCTCAAACAACACAACGTGTTGTGGACAATTTGAAATTATTGAATGCCCGGTTAGGTCAACTGTACGCCCTTGACGATTGGTTAGGCTAAGTCGTGATATTTTCGTTAAACTAACGAAAATATCACGGCTTAACCTAACCAATCTTCAAGGGCGTACAATTAACCTAACCGGGCACTCAGTTGACCTAACCGGGCATTCAATTAATTTAACCAGTTAGTTATATTTACATTTACGTCTCATTCTAAAGTTGCTTAAATTAATCGAAACCTACGGGAAAATTATTGCTAATCATTTTTAAAGGACTTTATCTTCTTTCTAGCATATCTGCTTAACTTTGCTTTTTAATCGGTGAATACGTCGATAAATATACGTCGTGTTTACATCATTTCAATGTACGTCATGTTTAAATAGAGTTTGATGAGAAGACATCGGTGTGTGGTCCTTTCAAATCGTCCACAACGCGTTGTGGTCATATCCGAATCGTCCCAACGCGCTGCGGTTGTTTGAGAACGGCCATGAAGCGAAAAAATATCTAACATAGGTGTGTGGTCACTTAGGTGCATCCACAACACGTTTGGCTGTTTTTTTCGTTCACTGAGCGATTTCGATGTTTGGCGTAACATATATATTATATATGAGATGAATAAAACCACGAAGGAAAGGAAACAGAGAATGGTGCTCAAGCGCTTTCGTCTAATGACATCCTCAGGAACGCTGAAGTACCTAAAGAGTTACAGCCTATATATAGGTTACAGAAAAAAAAAAATATATATATATATACAATAAACGGAGAATTAAAAATTAAAGATTGTGGGAGGAGCATACAAATTTATAGGAAAACTATCGATTTTTAGCACAAGATTAAATAAATTGTTTTCCAACCAATGTTATAGAAAAAAAAAAAACTACCGATTTTTAGCACAAGATCAAATGAATTGAAAAAAGAAAGAAAAAAAAAAATTTACAATTTACTGGAAATCTGCCCGGGTTTTAGCACTCTATCCTTCTGTTTAAGGTTCGATGTATATAAAAATAAATTGAAAAATAAAAGTTATTAGAGTAGCATACAAGTTTACCAAATTTAGCGTTCTACCCTTCTTATCTAAATCTGTTTCTGAGGATTCAAAACAACAGGATCGAGTTGAAAAAGACCTTTGCTTATGTTGAAGTTATTTGTAAGTGGTTTTATTCATCATAAATATTTTTCACGTGTTACTTTCGTGAAATAATTTTCATAATATATATATATATATATATATATATATTATAATATTCGAAAATTAATAAACTTTATTTCATAGAGGGGATCCAGCATCAAAGGCTAAACCGTATCATAAAAATATTTCTCTCTAATTCGCCCTCCAAGTCTCAGTACCAAAATACAAACACGGGAGCGGCGACAAAAAATCAATGAAACTAAACAATAAAATAAAAGTAAAGCATAAAGAAATAAACAAAAGAAACAATGAGTACCGAAGAAAAAGAAAACTCATAGGATATACATATTTGTGCATATAATAAATTAATTGAAATTAGTGAGAAAATAATGCTAAATAAATAAATGTAGACGTACCCACCAGAAAAGTGCGGTGGAGAGTTTTTTTTTATAGATTCAAAGTACGCATGACGTGAGTAACATACTTAATATTTGTGAGTATACTGTATATGATATATGGAGATCCGACAAAACCCCCCACCACACGAAAAAAAACCACCGACCAAAACCCCCGGCGACAAAACACCCACCGACAAAACCCCCACATGAAAAAAAACCACCGACAAACCCCGGCGACAAAACCCCCACCGAAAAACCCCCAGCGACAAAACCATGGCCCCCAGCCTTCGTTAGGTAGCCTTATAATCGTTTTTTTTTTCTTTTTCCTTGTGGTTTTGCAGCATATATATATTATATATATATATATATATATATATATATATACGATTGGTTAGGTTAGTCGTAATATTTTCGTTCCATCCATAAACCAAATATCGGACTTACCTAAATGTTGCATACATTCTCTGTAGCAAACACAATGACTCGATTCCTGGCTTCAATGCCACTATCGTGAATAAGAAAGGCTTAGTATTTTCTCTAACAGTCATAGCCCAATCACCTGAGATTTGTAAATCATTTAAAGATACTGGATCCTTAGGTCGTCCTTCCTGACGCTTTCTTTGAACATTTCTTTTTACCTGTACTTAATTTTTCCCATAGCAAGTCTTCCTTCTTGAGTCATGCTTTCCTGAATCCGCGACAACGCGACTAGTATTTCCTTTGTTTGATTTGGCTTGTTGATAGAGGGATGCACGTACTTTCGCTGCCTCTATTGATCGTTCATCTCTCTCATGATTATGCTCTCTATACTTGAATGATATCGGTTATTTCTAAATTAGTTGTTATTTTACCGTTACATCCAAACGCTGCTCTTCTAGCACACTCCCCCCGCTTTGTATTAGAACTGGTGGATTTTTTAGTATACATATAGCCATTATAACACAGCTTTTCGCCCCTTTATTATTCGAATGACTTCCATGATGAGTAAAAACGGAAAGAAATAGGTCATCCCATAAGTAATGCGGCATTTTTTAATTTTTTTTTTTTCCATTTTTATCATTATTTTACGGATAGAAATCAAACTCTTTGAAGTTATTTATATTTAAATAAATATTTATTTAAATATAAATAACTTCAAAGAGTTGTTGATTTCTATCCGTAAAATAATGATAAAAATGGAAAAAAAAAAAATTAAAAATGCCGCATTACTTATGGGATGACCTATAATTTGCGGTGAAAATTTCAGAGATACTGCTGCAGTGAAGCTTATTCAGAAACTGAAACTGGAATTTCTCAAAACCTATAACCTAGACTCTGTCACCTTGACCTTGAATTTAAATACACATTATATATTTATTTTTGTGAGTGGGGGTTTTGTCGCATTACCCTATTTCGGGGTTTTGTCGGTGGGGTTTTGGTCGCCGGGGGTTTTGTCGCCGGGGGTTTTGTCGGTGGTTTTTTTTTCTTGTGGGGTTTTTGTCGTACATTTGATATTATGCGTAATCGGTGAAACTGCATATTTCATGAAATAAGCAAAATATTGCTTATTTCATGAAATTGGCATTCCATTTGCCAAATTCATGAAGTAAGCAAAGTTATTGCTTTTTTCATGAATTTCGCTCTCTGCCAATTTCATGAAATTGGCATTCCATTTGCCAAATTCATGAAGTAAGCAAAGTTTTGCTTTTTTCATGAATTTCGCTCTCTGCCAATTTCATGAAATAGGCAGAGAAAAAACCAGAGTTCAACTGTCAGTTGCAAACTATATTAAAGCAAAATATACTTCGCTAAACAAAAATATACAGGCAAAGTACCTAACCTATTTTATGCATTTTTGCATTGCATGTATATATATATATATATATATATATATATATATATATATATATATATATATATATATATATATATATATATATATATATATACACGGTGAACCAAAAGTAGGTGGACAGTAGGTTGAATACGGTTTGTGTTATATTATATTATAACTATGGTGTTTCATTATAACTATGGTGTTTGTGTTTTATTATATTAAATATTATAACTAAATTTATTTAAATTTTATTTTGTATTATAGTATACAAAAAAATTAAATATGTATTCTCAAAATAAACGTTATCATTTACTGTCCACCTACATTTGGTTCACCCTATATATATATATATATATATATTTTGAATTAATTCTTGAAATATTTGAAAATGTTTAAATTTTTTATCGGAAATAATAATAAGTAAAATGAAATTGAACAAAAAATAAAAATGGATAATAATGTTTTTTTCCGGATACTATATTTATTTTCTAATGAGGAATGAATCGCAGTGCACTTATTCATATAAACCATGGGCGGTGTCCAAGTTCATTCCTATACATATACTTCAAAAGTTTCTATATCAGCTGAAAATAAAACAGTAAAGTATTAGTATATACACAAAGATTGGTAATAATTAGATCATTCTTGGTAACATCATTTTTTGAGAAATGAAACGGAAGGTGGAAATATATATATATATATATATATATATATATATATATATATATATATAGTGGCCTATAGACCTACTATAGTAGGCCCACTATAATAAGGTAATCAAGTAAAAATTAAATGTTTAAGCAGTCACCAATGGTCTTTCGAACTTAAACAATATAAATAATATATTTGGATCACCTGAAGATCAGGGCCCCCAGCCTTCTTTAGTTAGCTTTATAAGGATAACTAACGAAAATATCACGACCTAACCTAACCAATCGTCAAGGGCGTACAGTTGACCAAACAATTGGTTATGTTAGATCGTGATATTTCCGTTAGTTAGCCTTATAAGACTAACTAAAGAAGGCTGGGGGCCCTGATCTTCAGGTGATCCGGGCTTTTTGGATTTAATTTAATTACTAGAAAAATAAATGAATTATTTGTTTACAGCAATTAACAATTATTTGTACAGAATTGTGCAATATTACAAATGAAGGATCATATGTAGAATTCGGACCCCAGGTAACCCTAATGGAGAATACAGACCCCAACTTTCCCCTAATGTAGAATCCAGACCCCAACTTTCCCCTAATGTAGAATCCAGACCCCAACTTTCCCCTAATGTATAGATTATAGAAGCCAGACCCCAAACGAATCGTATAAGGACATCAATAAACAATTTAAAGGTTCATAGAAAATTTTATTATTATTATCAAAAATAAAAACCATTAAAATCACACAATTGTAAAATCGGATCAAATGTAGAATTCGGACCCCTGCCTTCTTTAGTTAGCTTTATAAGGCTAACTAACGAAAATATCACGACCTAACCTAACCAATCGTTAGGTTAACTGTACGCCCTTGACGATTGGTTAGGTTAGGTCATGATATTTTCGTTAGTTAGCCTTATAAAGCTAACTAAAGAAGGCTGGGGTCCGAAAATGCATTGATTTTAATAAAACTTTTTTGCGATTCCAATAGCTTTCAATAGTTTTGTGTGTACTAGAGTATTTATGTCAACAAAACAAAGCGAAGCGTAGCTTAAACATGGCCTCGGATGTTAAGGCAAATGTAGAAACTCAAATAGTTAAAGAGTAGCTTAAACAAGCCAAATGGAGAATACAGACCCCAACCTTCCGCTAATGTAGAATTCGGACCCCAACCTTGGCTGAGGTCCGAATTCTACATATGATCCCAAATGGGATATTAGTGTCACTGAGGAATGATTTTATATAGGTTAAGAAATAAATGATACAATGATGATAAGAAACAAAATTAAGGTAACAAAATATATGGTATTTAATGCTCAACAATAAATGGGCCTACTTGAGGCCGTAAACAGGTAAGTCCGATTTAACGGTATGAAAACACCTCAGAGAACCTATCCAGTTAGGCTGAAAGTTTGTTGAGTTTATAGGCTATGTAACAATGTAGTTTAGCACGACGAAGCCATGAGAAAGTGGCGAGGAAAAAGAATTTCCGGTATGCTTCTACATATATTTATACAAAGAAGACTATCTGCCAGTATTTAACTAGTCACAGTCACTCTAATTTCTATACCTACATATACTTTGCTAAAAATTAATTTGTGATTTATACCTACCAGCATACCTTCAGTTATTTCCTCGATATAAACTTTAAAAAAAATTGAAACGACAGAAACAAAATGAGGGCGCATGCGCAGACGCAGACAGCGTAGATTTCAAAATCCTTGTTAGATACTGAATGCACATGAAAAAAAAGACAGATTCTGCATTTAGGGATCGTCCATACATGATGTCACGCAAAATTTCGAATTTTTAGACCCCCCCCCCCCCCCCCCCCCCCCCGTTTTGTCACAAATGGTCACAAACTATAAGTAAAATTGTTAAAAAAATACAGTGAAATAACATATATTTATTTAAAAATTCATTCAAATAGTAGCTTTTTTGTTAATATCTAGCAATGAAAGCAGCCAGATGTATGACAATTTACGTTTTTCAGCTACATAATTTTACATTAGTCGACAAAAAGAATCCTATCAATATTTTAGTTGTTACATTAAACTTTTCAAAATGTCACCATAACGCAAAAAAAAAATTTTGTGATGTCACAAAAATTTTAGCCCCCCCCCCCCCTCTCCTCTGTCACAAAGGTCACAAAATTACAGACCCCCTCCTAAAAGCGTGACATCATTTATGGACACCCCCTTACGAAAAAATTCATCTTGTGTAATGAATATTTAAAAATATTTTATTATTTTATTTTACGCCAATTATCAATTCAATTTGATTTTTTTGAATATTAAGAAAAATTATAAAATTATAGTAATTTAAAGAAAAAAAATTTTTTCAGGATATTTGGCATAGATGCCATTAAATTTACAATGGATAGTTTAAAAGCCGATGAATGGTGAAGGGTTCATTTTTAATATATGTGATGACTGTAGGGCGGTCAAAAGTCAATAAAGTCAAATTGTTTCCAATGGGGCACTTTTCGCTGAAACGACTGAAAATGCAATAAAAACACCTGTAGGGGGTATATTACCAAAGTTAATAGGTCAACCAAAAGTCAACTTTTACCTGTTAGGTCAAAAAATAGTAATGAGGTAAATAAAGTCAATTTTTTGGAATAAATAATTAAAATAACTAAAAATTGGCATCTTTTTGGTTAACTGGCAACTTCGCTGCTCGTATTTGTCTTATTCAGTTATGTCCGTTCTGGTTTTGGATGTGGTTGTGTTGTATGTATTGTGGTTACTGGTTACCATTTTTGATTTGTGATTTTTTCTGATTTGTGATTTCACTGATTTCGATTTCTTTTGATTTCAGATATTTAAAATGCCAAAAGTTGCAGTTAGTTCTATTGCTAAAGTGCGCGCTATAATTGCAAAATATCCTAATGAATTCATTTGTTCAGGAAAAAATGAGCTATACTGTCAGATTTATTGTGTTGTGGTCAAGCATGACAAATCCTTTTTTGTGGATAAACATCGCTCTACCCAAAAGCACCAGCGTGGTATAGATCAAAATGTGGGAAATGAAAAGACGCAAACCCTTTTAAAGTACAAGTCTTCAGATTTTTCGGAAAAACTTGTGACTACATTTCTGTCAGCCAACATACCTCTTCATAAGTTGAGCAACCCTCATGTGAAACAATTGTTCTCTGAATTAGGTGTAGCAGTGCCTTGCGTGTCAACTTGCAGATCAATAGCAATGAAACAGGCAGAAAGCGAGTTAAGTAGAATAAAACATTTGCTAGAGGGTAAATTAGTTTTCCTAATTGTTGATGAAAGTGAAGTAAGGGGCTCAAAACATATTTAATCAGGTGCGATGTTCTTCTTGGAAATGTTAATGCACGAACTGTCATACACAAGATTGACGATACTGTAAAAGAATTCGAGATACCAAGAGAAAATTTCTGTTTACTTCTGTCTGATGCAGCTTGTTACATGGTGTCAGCTGGAGCGACACTCAAGCAACTTTTTCCAAGACTTTTCCATGTAACGTGTCTTGCGCATCTGTTACATAATTGTGCGATGCAAATAAGAGCATTTTATAGTGATGTTGACACTTTAATTGCATGTGTCAAGGCTTCTACTCTTAAAAACAAAAGGAAGGAAGGAATTGTTTGCTGAAATAGGAACTCCTCCAGAACCGATTGTAACACGTTGGGCAAGCTGGCTGAACGCTGCTTTTTATTATGCAGACAATTTTCCAAATGTGAAGACAATTGTGGAAAATTTTGAAGATGAAGGAATCATTGTTCAGAAGGCTAAAGAGAGTGTTGCTAATGAAAAACTGCCAAAGCAACTAATGTCAATCAAAATGAATTATAGTTTGATTGCTAGCTTAGTGACTAGGATGGAAGCATCTGATTGCACCATTAGAGAGGCATATGAAACCATTTCTTCTATCAACCTTGGCGAAGATATGTGTTCAGTCAAACAATACATTGAAACAAGACTCAAGACAAATGGTATTTGTGAAATAATTAACCTCAGTAGACCTGAAATCTCACCAACAGTTTATGGTCAGCTTTTGCACTGTCAACCAACTACTGCCGCTGTAGAGAGATCTTTCTCCATGCTTAATAAATTATTAAGTAAGGATCGCAATTTTTTGCCAGAAAATGTCGGCAAATACTTCATAATTTACCACAATCGGTCAACTGATGTAGAAGAGCAAGAATAAGTAATTAAAGTATCGTTTTTATTATTGAAAGTAAAGGCAACTTTATAAGTCAATTTTTTCAATTCGTAAGGTCAACTTTCTTAATTTTTTCGGTCAACTTTTGACCGCCCTAAGTGATGAGTCTAAGTTCCGAAGCTCTGAAAGATTATCTTTGTTGAGTCAATAATCTTAAATGATAATGGGTTAATCGGGTGGTCTCAATTGTGGCAGCGTTTATAAATCGATGATTTTGATGGTTTGTTCAAAGAACGTAATATGGGACTGGAGATTGAACGATGATCGTTTATATATAATTTGTACTGTAGTTCATTTGGCATCGAACACATTGAAATGAATAAACAATGTGTAAAACAAGATTTTTTTTTTCAGTCTTTCATAAGATTTCAGTCCTCCCTAAGATTTTGTTATGCAAGTTTTTAAAAATGAATTGAGATTTGACTTGAAAGTGTAGTAGAGTAATTAATATAATGAAGCTTTTCTGGACTTTGTGAGATAAGTAATTGTAGAATAGGAAAGTAAAATATAAGATGTCTTCTTTCTGCAGTAGGATTTCCTAAATAAGTTACGGTATGTTTTTTTTAAGAATTTCTTTAGTGTTTTGTTATTTAGAAAAAAACTTTGACGGAAAGTTATTTGTTTCTGGAAAAGAAAACAAGAAGACAAATGGAAAACACGATATATAACAATTTCACGTTACTAATTTTTTATAGATTTGGTAAATGTTGCGAAAGTTCGTTGAAAGTTCAGTGAAAGGGGTTGGGTACGATTCGATGTGGCCAACTCGATGCGACCCAACTCGATGTGGCCGACTCGATGTCAGGACAACTTAACCTAACCAATCGTCAAGGGCGTACAGTTGACCTAACCGGGCATTCATTTAACCCACATTAAATATATAAAGAAAATGAAATCGACTTGGCCTGGCATCGACTTGGCTTGAATCGAGTTGTCCTGATATCGAGTCGGCCACATCGAGTTGGGTCGCATCGAGTCGGCCACGTCGAATTGTCCCTGCCCCCAGTGAAAGTGGGTTTGTGGTAGATTAAAGTGGTGAATCTGCTGTCATATTCGTTTAAGTTAATAAACTAAGAAAAGAAGTACTCGTATATTCGTTTGTTTGGGTAACTTTGATATTTTGGTGTTTCGCATTAAGATCATTCATAATATATTTCAATGTTCCATTGTACTGTTTAAAAGGTTGAAAGGATTGAATGTGTCATCCATATACCTTTTGTATAGATTTCATTGGAAGTCTGACGAACATTGTTCAAATCAATTGCATTCGTTGTAGAATTAGAAAATATAAAAAGGAAACACCCTTCACACGTTCGAATTACTCATTACATATACTAAAAATTAACTCTTCACTCACTTTCCAAATTGTAAAGTGATCCATCCATCCATCCATCCATCCATCGTGTTCTACCTATCAGGCAGGTCTAACTCATGTGTCCCGCCAAAGTGTTCTATCCTGACCTATCCTTTTCATCTCATGGTAGCTCCTGCCTGCCTTCAAATCATCCAGCATTGCTTTCCTTTTCCTTCCCCTCGGCCTTCTACCTTCATATCTACCCTCTCTCACCTCCTTCAACAATCCTTCTCCTCTCAACACATGTCCGATCCATTTCTTCTGTCTTTCTCTTATCAGCTTAATGAGTCTTCTTTCCTCCCCCTCCTGTTGCAGTACTTCCTCATTACTTTGGTGTTCCCTCCAGCTTATCTTGGCATTCTTCTCCAAATCCACATTTCAAAACTTTCCAGGAGTTTCTTTTCAGTTTTTTCAGTGTCCATGTTTCTGCTCCATACAGTACCACACTCGATATCAAGCTTTTTACTAACCTTTTCTTCAGCTTCAAGTTGAGTTTACCTGTAAGTAATCTTCTCTGTCTCTCAAAAGCTACCTTACTCATACTAATTCTAGATCTTACTTCCTTATTGCAATCTCCATTGTTGGTTAATAAACTTCCCAGATATTTAAACTGCTCAGCTTCTTCTAATGTCCGATTTCCTATCGTTAGGTTCATTTGTGCTCCTTTCCTTCTTGCAATTTTCATTACCTTTGTCTTGGTCTCATTAATTCTCATTCCGAATTCTTCCGCCGTTATTGTTAAGCTATTGACCATTCTTTGCAGTCCTTCCTCAGTACGACAAACAAATGCCTTGTCATCTGCAGACCTTACAGATTTGACCAATTTATCTCCCACTCTGGTTCCCTCTTCCAGATCTGAGAGTGCTTCTATTATCATTGCTTCCGCATAGATGTGAAATAACACGGGGGACAGGGCCTTGCCTAACCCCTCTCCCAACCAATCCAGGCTCTGATTCTCCTCCTGCAACTCTAACATTCACAGTCTGCCCAAGATATAGATTTTGGTAATTATTTGTTTTTACACCCAGTCTGTTTTTATGATGAGAACAAACTTTTCTGGTCAATTTTGAGGTGTTTTGCGCGAATCTGCCATCCGTTTCCTGTGCAAATGCGTAGTTTTCGAGATATTGTCATCTCGAAAACTATGCATTTGCACAGGAAACGGATGGTAGTTTCGTACAAAACACCTCAAAATTAACCAGAAAAGTTTGCTCTCGTCATTTTCGTTTAAACTAACGAAAATATCACGACTTAACCAATCACCAAGGGCGTACAGTTGACCTAACCGGGCATTCAGTTAACCTAACCAGGCATTCAGTCGACCTAACCGGGCATTCAATTGACCTAACCGGGTATTCAATTAACCTAACCGGGCATTCAATTAACCTAACAGGTTAATATTGGTTATTTCACCTAAATATCTTTTGATCTTTTTGTATTAGGCACTCACTGTCACATTTCGGCCAAGTTAAGGATGAGAGAATAACGCCGTAATTAATAAAAACATCCAATCCTTTGTCTTCAGCTAGGACACAATATGAATTAAGTTCTCAAAGTCGAAATCACACGAACAACACGTCATAATTCTATCACAAGCACCACTAAACTGAATCCAATTAGAAAAAAAAGCCAGAACAAAACCAACAAACTAGT